>ML099742.1:16077-28255 GCA_003697995.1 Taxidea taxus jeffersonii
AATTTGGCATGACCCTCTGCGGTTCACATTTCTCCATGGTGGAGAAACCAGTTGCCTTCAATTATATAGAATAATAAAGATGTGGCCTTAGCAAGGAGCTGGGGCTAAAAAGAAGCCCCTCTGTCCATACCTCCCTCCACCCAAGCAGGTTATTTGCTGGACCCTGGCTTCAGACCTCTTACTGACCACCATCAGCTCTGTGACTGGGAAAACAGAGCAAGTGGCTTTTGATGTAGAACTGGGTGTCATAGTCTTATTCTTTCCTTATAGGGCTTCTAGCTGGGACAAGGCCTGGACCCCACAGCTGTGTGTGCCTCCTTACTCTCCCTGATCACAGATCTCGGATTACAGTTTTTTATTAAATATTTAAATCCAAGGGTGCCTAGGTGGCTCAGTCGGTTAACAGTCTGCCTTCTGCTCAGGTCATGATCCCAGGATCCTGGGATCAAACCCTGTATCAGGCTCCCTGCCCAACTAGGACCCTGCTTCTCCCTCTCCCTCTGCCTGCCATTCCCCCTGCTTGTGCTCTCTCCCTCTCTCTGTCAAATAAATAAATAAAATCTTTAAAAATAAATAAATAAATCCAGTGCCTCATATGATAGCCACCTAAATGTGTTCATGTGCTTCTCATAACAGCTCTGAGAAGGTATTATTATTATTATTATTATTATTATTTAGAACAGCAAGTTAAAGCTCATAAAGGGTTCCTTTTACATGCTGATTCCACAGCTAAGCAGTGACCATGACAAAAGATGTACTCAGGATTGTTGGACTCCAGGTTTGGTGCTCTTTCTAGCACACTTTGTACCCCCATCCCATGGCCTTCAACCATCCTGGCCTTGACCCAAGGAAGCCCCCAGCCTTTCCAGCTCAATCAGACCTCTGGCCTTGTCCTTCTCCTGCTCTGATGGCCTTTGGTACCTACCTCTCAGAATAACCAGATTGCATATTTCCACCTGGACTGAAAAGACTCCACTTGTCCACTCCTTGTAACCATTCTTTACACAATCTCAGGGGTACAACTTTCAATGACTTCATCTGGCCTTCTCTGCTTTTCTTGGCATGAATCATGTGGTAGGAGTAATGAAAACAAAATCCCAGTCAGCCAAGCTCATGTCCAAGCTACATATACCTGTAGAGAGACATGAGACAACCCCAGGGTCCTTATTCACTCTGCCAAGAATGGATCCCCCATTGCAGGTGCTACAAGTGGAATTTCCATCTTCCCAGAAACCAGTATCATGAGCTCACTTCTAACACAGGCCAAGAGATGCAGTGCAGGTGGCCTTGTTGTTCTGCAGAGCTTCCATGGTCTCTTTTTGCCTTCAGAGAATAGTCCCACCTTTAGAGAAGGCCTTCATGATTTGGCTTCCCTATGCCCTGTGACCAGCAGAGCTGTTGTCCCCCTCACTCATCTGCATCTGTTCCCTCATGGACTCTCCCTTCCTCCTCCATTTCTCTAAACCTTACCTGTCCTTCCAGGCCCAATTCAAATGATGACTTCTTTGCAAAGCCTTTCCTAATGACCCTATTTTGCAAATGAGGAAATAGGGGGTCAGTAGAATTAAATAACATGCCCAAGTTTACATAGCCAGCAAATGGAGAAATACAGATTTTTAAGCTAGGCCTATCAGAATCCAAAATCAAGGATCATTCCAATGAACCCTAAACTCCCTGGGAAGAACACATGGGATGACATACTTAGTGTACTGCAAGGATGAGGTATCAAAGCTTTATAGGTTCTGACAGAAACGTTTTTAGATTCCTAGAAAGCAGAAAAGACAGGATGAGGATAGGGCCATGCCCATGTTGAGTGTTCAGGCAGTCCCCTTGACAGAGACCACAATATGATGACACTAGCTGCCATTGATTGAGAGTCAACTCTGTATGGTGCTCTCTGTTAACTTTAAATATGGCACTCCGTTTAATTCTTACCCCTGCACAAGTCAGGTATTATTATACCATTTTCCCCACTAGTTTTTGTAACAACTGTGTGAGATATGGATGGTTACTTTTATGTTATAGATGGCATAATCGGGGCTCAGAGAATTCCCAGCCATTGGCCATTGCACATGGCAGGGAAGGGTGAGAGCCCAGGCCTGATAACTGTTCCACTGGAAAACTGCGATCACTTTGCCCTTACTGATGGAAGATGAGATGAAAACTTTCCAGGCAGGAGCCCTGCAATGACTAGATATGCATCAGTAACTACAGATTTGTCTGACTTGAGTGGGGTTCCCACTACTTAATAGTAGAGGAAGGAGGATTAGGTGAGAATGGGTACAGTGCCCATTCAGAGAATGGAGAGTTCTGGAGGAAGATCCCATGAGAAGTAGCAGGTAAAGACGAGTATGTGGGTCCAGGGCCCCAGGCTCTCATGCTTGGGGATACAGAGTAGGCTGGAGGAGGCTGGTGGAGAGGGGGACATTCCCTAAGCTGGGAACTTTCACCAAGTTTTGCTCTCAGGCTTGGCATGTAAAACTTGGGGTCTTTTTTTTTTTTTTTAAACTTGGGGTCTTGATTGGACACCAGCAATCAACCTCTACTTCCTGGAAAGCAAAGACAAAGACTCCTGGAAAAAAAAAAACATGTAGTCTTCTCTTTGCACCTTCCCTAGAGCAAGCTTAGCTATGCCTTTGGTCTGCAAGAAAGTGGAAATTGTGTTGTCAAGGGAACGAGGCTCAGTCTGGGGCCAATTGAAAACCCCCTACATAAGGAACCTATTAGGTAGGAGGGGTACCAATACAAGAAGCAGATAATTTGGTTCAATTCAACACACACACAATTCCATACTGAGCCTGCTTTAGAAACCATGGTGGTTGGGAAATAAGAGAGACCCAGAACCAGCCCTGGGGTGTCAACTTTCAGGAAGGGTCAGCGAGCTGCCATAGCTGGACTCAGTTGAATAAAATCTATCAGGTACTCCACATATGTGTGGTTACCTTGAAAAATATTTACTGAACTAGATTCCTAGGTAGAGAGGAAAACAAGATGGTGTTCTCATAACTCAAATTCAGAACATCAATGGTATATATTAAGCCCTAAGGGTAGTGCGACCTCCTTGACTCTTGCCTCCAGGCATCTGACTTGGGCTTGTCACCACTTTCAGAGATAATGAAACAAGTCACATGGTGTATGAGGTGGATAACCAACTAAAAATCTCAAGATCTAGGATGGGTTCTTGCCTCTGTTAATAGCTGTGTATCATGGGCAAGTAACTTAAACTCTCTGGGCCTCCATTTCTGTTAATTCTAACTTAAGGATAATGCTAATGATAACAAAGGTTTATTTATTTGCTTGCCAACTCATATATTGAGTGCTAACTGGTGCCTTTCTGGGCTCTGGAAATAGCAGCAGACATGACAAAAAAGGCCCGCAGTCATAGAGTTTTCTGTCTGATGAGAATAAGCAGAAAGTGAAACTCAGGAAATAATAAACAAGATCCTTTCAGGTGGTGATAACTTGATAACTGTTATGGAGAACATGAACAAGGTACAGAGAGAGAGAAAGAGAAAGAAAGGGGGATGGAGGAGTTTTCTCTGTTGACTTTGTCCTCTACCTTTGCAGGAGCCAGAACAATCTTTCACAGCTGTACCATTGAAATGAGTTATTTGCCTCCTTATATTACCCCCTGCCCCAACCAATTCATGTGTTGACATCCTAACCCCCAATGGGATGGTATTAGTTAGAAGTGGGTGCCTTTTGGAAGTAATGGAGTCCTGAGGGTGGAGCTGTCATGATGGGATTAGTGCCCTTATAAGAGACACAAGGGAGTTAGCTTCCTCTCTCTGCTTCCCACTGTGTGAGGACACAGCAAAAAGGCTGTCCACAAACCAGGAAGTGGTCTCTCACCAGACACAGGATCTACTGGCACCTTGATCTTGGACTTCCCAGCCTCCAGACCTGTGAGAAATACACTTATTATTTAAACTACCAGATCTATGGTAATTTGTTATAGCAGCCCAAACCAACCAAGACACTGCATTTCTTCTGTCTACTGTCCACAAAGGCATAAAAATGGTGGTCTTTCTGGAAGTCATATTCTTGTCCTCCTTCCAAGGGGATTCCATGACTGAATTTTCAGCCCTAGGGATGGTTGCTGTGTTGCTAGTTCAGCCACCTCCCAGCCCTGGCAGCAACTGTGAGCCAAGTCAGAGATCAGGTACAAAACTTCAACATCTGCATGAACCCATGGTGACCCTAAACTTTCAGTTCTTCCCCATCTTGCACCCTTCCAAGAAGCATCAGTATTAGAAAGCACAAGGGTCAGAAAGAAATCCATGACCAACATAGGTGGATCAGAAGTAAGGTACTAAGTTCAAGGCCAAGGGGACCCTAGCGGGGTGGAGGGTGTGGCTGTCCTGGTTTCTACATGTGAAGCTTTCTGGAAAGCTCAGTTTGGAAATTGCAAAACTGCAAATGATGAGGTTTGGCAGTAGAAAGGTTGAAAGAAGGGGTGCCCTCAGGGTAGGAGGGAGAACTGGGGCCAGCGGGGATGTGGGAGTGGGGAAAGCAAGCCAGTGGCTGCCCTATTTGCTGTTTCACACCCGAGTCTTGAGCTGAAGTATGGCTGGGATTTGGATAGCTAGAGCAGGTGGGGATAACCTTCTCTACTCCGAGAAGGACCTGCTTCCTGTCCTTAATTTTCTCTTCTTCCAAGTAAAGGAATAATATCCTAGTCGCCTCCACTGAGTGGGCTGCTGGAAGATGCTAGTGGGCCCCAAAAGGCATGGGAGACATTGTAGAATCACTTAATAATAAAATGGAGAAGTACAAAAGAACATCTGATTTAATTACCTCATTTGATGAATGAGGGGCCAGAGGGGAATTTTCTCACCTAAGGTCACACAGCAAGTAGGTGAATACCTTGTAATTTGATGCAGATTTTTGGCTTCCAGATTGGTGTTCTTTTTACTACCACACCTCTCATCCGCTTTGTGCCTGGTAGTCTTGTGCCCAGCACATGTGTACAGACTGAAGGATGAAGAAGGTGATTATCACCAAAATGGTTATCACCAGTTTTGAAGGTCCAGCAGATGCTCTGGGTGCTCTAGCATCCTGAGGAGTTGAGGGAGGACCAGGGTTCTCATGTTTATTATAAGAAAAACTAAAGTCATCCTGTCCCAGAGATGTTTCAGAGCCCAGTAGATTTCCCTAGTGTGGATAAAAATGTTCAGCCCACTCAGCATTTCCTGGGTGATGCCGTTGTGGCAGGCAATGCCTTTCAGACTTGACTATCTTGGCCAAGAAAACAAAAGATTATGTCTGCCACTTATTAGTTACGAGATCTCTGACAAACTGCATACATCTATGAGCCTCAAAGCTCTTACTTGCATATTAATATACACCTTTTTCTTACATCATTTAGTTACTAGACTTAAAAATGCAATATAGGATATGAAAGGTACATAGCTGGATATTTATTCTGAAGCTATTTCTCTATGTATCATCAACATCACCACTATCACCATCACCATCACTGCCTGAGGAACTGAAGATGTACATTTCATGGATGTTGTGATGCATACTTTAATTACTAATTATCAAAGGCCTTAGGCGACTGATAAAGATATCAATCAAACACCTGGACTGTCCATAGTCAGAACTTGCTCTTCAAACAAGAGGAACCAGAGGGTTTCTCTCCCCATTGTGGGTTCTTAGTATATGTTTATTGTTTGGCTCACCTACCTGCCCTGAAGATGGAACCAAGAGAGGTTAGAAACTGTAGGACTTGGGGTTCCCAGTTGGAGGTCCTTCCATCTGCCACTGTGATGTTGCCAGAGTGAAACAATCCCAGTGATCATGTTCCAGTGTCCATGCAGTCAGCTATCCATGGATTTCAGACAATGTCCCCCAGGACTGAGAAGCCATAATGGGCTTTCTGGAGGAAGTGAGCCTTCCTATGTGTGATGGGGTCAGGGCTATGGCTGACTTAAGAGCTCTTGTCCATCCAGCTGGTGTGTGTTGTAAACCATCTACTATGTAAAAAGATAAGTTATCTGTGATATAGTCTCTACTTCAGGAGAATAAATCCCTCTTTCCACTTCAGAATGGCAAAGCCCCCACCCTGCCATGGCAGCACACTTATGAATCTGTCCAATTAAAATGGTTCAAGGGGCGCTGGGTGGCTCAGTGGGTTAAGCCGCTGCCTTCAGCTCAGGTAATGATCTCAGGGTTCTGGGATCGAGTC
The DNA here is from genome assembly GCA_003697995.1 of Taxidea taxus jeffersonii. Lineage (NCBI taxonomy): Eukaryota > Metazoa > Chordata > Mammalia > Carnivora > Mustelidae > Taxidea > Taxidea taxus. The sequence continues at coordinate 22,268 of ML099742.1, forward strand.
CCGCATCGGGCTCTCAGCTCAGCGGGGAGCCTGCTTCCCTCTCTCTCTCTCTGCTGCCTCTCTGTCTACTTCTGATCTCTCTCTGTCAAATAAATAAATTAAAAATCTTAAAAAAATAAAAAATAAAATGGTTCAAGGGTAGCATTGCTTATCTTAGTGGCTACCTCAACATTTGGGGACAGGAAGGCTTCTTTGGCAGGGTCCCTCACTTGGCAGGAGGAAGATGTGTGTTCTGTGACCTTCAGCGTGTTAGAATGAAGTGGGCAGGTGACTCTTGTCCACTCCCCATGGTCTCTCTTCTTGCACCAGGCTGGCCTCACTCACATGTGCTCCTGTCTGGTTCATTTGGACATTTGAGAGTGGAGCCTTCTTTTCCCTTTCAGTTAGAAGCATTCCATCTCATGGTCTGATGTCAGATCACAGAAGGTAGTACTAGATGAGCAACATGTTCCAACCTTCCTGTTTGGGGGCTAAGGAACAGGCTCAGTGAGGGAATGACATGCTCAAGGTCACAGGGTGAGTTAGCGGTAGATTCCAGGGCTGGCTTCCAGGTGCCTGCCTCCAGCTGTTCTGATGTGTTCTGTGTAGATAATCTAACCCCAACTCTCCCCATTGCTGGGGCCCTCCTTGATCCGAGCTTAAGTCCCTCACTGTGTGTCTGTCACCGATTGCTCATGACCACCTGCCTCCATATGCATCTGGGTTCCTTCTTATGAGCTTCTCTTACAAAACTGGGCTGGGGGCTGTAATCTAGTGCTCTCTTCTTCTCCCAACCCTTGTCTCATCGTTAATCAGAGTAAATCCCATAAAGTTGGTGCCCCAGGGTTGAGAACATGCCCACGACGGAGTCCCAGGAGTCCAGGCCCGGGTGGCCTGTAGTGGATGCAGTGATGTCAGGGGCATGGAGCAAGGGGTTGAGGTTGGGGCTGGGGAAGATTTGGCACCCGTGGCCATCCCCAAGTCTGAATGAATAGAAGCCCCAGCGGAAACACCTGGTGGTAACGGAAATCCAGGACAACTTTTATTATCCCTGTTCACAGGTCCATTCAGACTACATTGGGGGCTTCCTATTTCCTCTGCTGGCACTTCACACTCATTCATAATAAGAAAAGCCATTGTGCTCCTGAGTTATGGGCCGAGGATCCCCACGGGGTGGGCATTAAACACATTGGCCCAGAGGCTTATTTTTAAAATTGTATTCCCTGCTGAATTGCGGATTCTTATTTTTTCCTCTTCCCACAAAGAAAACTTGAGAGGGGAGTTTTCTCCCAACTTCAAGGGTGAAAAATAACAGTGAAATCTGTTTCTGACTCCCTTCAGCATTGATCATGTGGGATCCCGTTCATTGGAAAGGAGGGTGTGCTTAGCTCCAGTTCTAGATTCTAACCCCAGCTGTGCTCACACTGGTCATTCATGAGGGATTTTACCCAATGGTTTGGGTCCCAACTGTCAAGTGAGAAAGTGGGCCAACTCTCCAGGATTCTTTAAGAACCAGGGCTGTGAATACAAATAGTATGCACTGAAGACTCGAATCTTTCTCTTGGTAATGGCCTGTGGAGAGGAGTCTCTGTTTAGAGCGGGAAAGACCAGCCCTTGAGTAGTTATTCCTCCCCAGATAAGAGGCATCCAGAACTCCAGACATCAAAGGATCCAAAAGGCCCTTGGCTAGTACCAAATGATGATAGGAGACTATCACAGGGTGAGTGTGGCCATGAGTTCAGGCTCCAACATCGATAGTCACCAACAGAGTGGTAGTCCACTCTGTCAGGGGATAGACTCCAGGCCTGGTGCCTGGAACTACTGAGACGTCTGCCCATGTCTCTTGATTCTTCACTCTGAAAGATAAATCCAACAACCTGGGATCTTCCACCTGGCCATGACTCTGTATATGGCCAATAATCCTCATGATTATTTCCCAAAAATTGATCATCCAGGCACCTTATAAAGCTTATATGCCTAAAACCCTAAAAGAGCAGATATCCATTTGTTTGCTTGCTTTTAAAATTACCTGTTAAAGGAAAAATTATTCTGGCACTTGTTAGGATAGTAAGAAAGATATTATTCAGGACTATTGTGATAGGTGTCAAGACTACTGATGGGAAAGAGAGATGGGGTTCAAGTCTAAATACATCCAGAACAAGTGTGTATTTATAGCCAAGGAGGAGTCTGTATGGTCAGTGGTTGTAAATTACTAAGAGGAGACATCAGGGTAGGGGATTATTGCTAAAATGACCTAAGAAGACTCTTGCTGAAGACAGGTCAGGGTGATCCAATTTCATCAGGGGCAGAGTGAGGGGGATGAAGGAATTGATCAGATATTGAGGGTCATCAGATACCAGGGTGGAGGATTATTTCTAAACTAACTTAGCAGGACTCTTAGCAAACTGGACTCTGAAAGAATGGACATAGAAACTGAGGGACAAGGTCTACTTGAAAACAAGGACCCAGAGGAGACTTTCTAAAGTTTAAGTATGAGACTTTCTAAAGTTTCATACCCTACCTCAAACATCAGACAATGGGTTTGCCAGGGGGAAAACCATGGCTTCTTCTTTGGGATCTCACTGACTAAACCTCCCAGGGACTGCTATCCACAACTTCTCTCTAGTATTCTTAGGAGAGGGGCCCTGTCTTGGATGGGAGTGGAGTCTAGACCCTGACTCAGTTTCCTTTCAGTCCTGAGTCCAGGATTGGAGAAGTACATGGAGAATGACAGTTACGGGGCTGTTGGGTTCCCTTCCTCCTCTCAGGGCAGCATGGGGAAACTTGGCATTTGCTGCCATTCTTATAATTTCCTCTCACCTACTCAGTTGCTCATGGTTGAGTGGGAAGACCAGGCGGCTGTGGGGCTTTTTCTCTGCTGTATTGCAGGGCCTTGCTGCTTATCCACATAGGGCCTCTGTAAGAAGTGGGTGAATGCATCTGTGAATGTGTAAGGGACCCACAAACAGAGACAGAGATGAGGGAGAAGCAGGGTGGTGGGCCGTTCGTGGCCTCAGAGCTGCTGTTTGGCCCACGCTTGGGGAGGTGAATTTCTGTGAAGCTGAGAGACCCTTGGCCCACCATAGGTTCTAAGAAGGGTCCGGGTTACCCTGTCTTGCCCTCTTGGTTCTGATCTGAGATTTTGCTAATTTGGGGGTCACTGAAAGTGAAAAGTGGGAAAGAATATGTTGGTCACCCTACTTCTCAGCCTTTGGAGGCTCAGATAGCAAGCAACCTTGAGGTAGGACAAATGAGTGAATGGATTTCTGGAGACAGGCAGAGGGAGAGACTACATACTCCTGAGTCAAGTCCAACTATGATTTCTAAGCCCGAACCAGCTCTGTGCCAACTTTGGTGGGGAAAGGAGGAGAGAGGGGACTGCCATACCCACTATGAACTGTGCTTCATGTTTTACATGCTTTAACTCATCAATAACCACAAAAGTTCTCCAGTGAGTATTAATGTTTTGTGTTTCAGGAAACTGGGGTTCAGAGAGATCAACATTGCCCTAAGTCACACATTGCTAAGTTGCTAAGCAGGATCCCAGCCCGGTCCCCTTGGCTTCCAAGCCCCAATCTAGCATTTCCTCAGCCCATCTACAAAACGGGGATGATCCTGCCGTCTACTTGCAGTACAGTTGTGAGAATCCCATGAAGGAACTCATGGAGTGTGTCTGAGCTTTAGACCAGCATGCTGTGTGTAAGGGCTTCTCAGGATCCCTCACATTGTTCCTGGGCCAAAGGCACTCTTCTTTCATATCCTGATGGGCTCTGTCACTGTAAAATAGTGACTTACTGGAGAAAAACTTATCAATAAGGAGCCAGAGGATGCCTTTGGAGGAGTGGGATGTGGGAAGAAGTTGGTACCCCCACCTGTTCTTGGGTAAAACTGGGCACTTGATGGGCTGTGGTCACTCACCGTTGAAGAATCCTATGGCTTGGATTACAGCTTCCTGCTCCAGTTGGGCCCAAGTCCCTTCTTCACCTCATCTCGACACTCGGCCACTCATAGTGCATTAAGGCACATACAGGTACTCACACTCACACACACACACACACACACACACATGCACGCATGCCTACGCCTAAACATGTTCACACATGCATGCAAACATGCACACAGATGCACACACATAGCGAGGGATTTTGGGGGTAGATGCTGGCTCCCCATCAATAATCCCTAATTGTCCCAACTGCCCTAATATGTCCCTCCCCACCAGCAGCTAGGTCACTTCTCTCAATGTGCTATCCATCTCCTCAAAGCGGTCCTGACCTCCACTCAGCCTGTTTCTGTCACTGGCACAAATATCATTATCCTTGCACGCAGGCCTTATTGACTTACATAAGTGTTAAGATACCTTAACCTGCAGTCTGTGGGTGATCATGTAGGGCCTCACGCCTCCCAAGAGGCCAATAGGTTACATGTTAAAGAAACAGCTGAGGTGTGGGACATGCTTCTCTGAGGGCTCCAGGGCTGTTTTAAGTCCTCACCCCATCCCTCAATTTCCGATTCCACTGTCCTTCCTTTCTATTTATTGCTCTATTTTTCTTGCCATTGACTATTCATAGAATCAGTGAGCTCCTGGAGATGACCTTAGAGAAAGGGTATTCCAAATCCTACCATCGTGGGCTGAATTGTTTCTCCAAAATTCTTATATTGAAGTCCTAAGCCCCAGTACCTCAGAATATGTGATGGTATTTTGAGATAGGGTATTTCGGGGGGGTGATTAAGTTAAAATAAGGTCATATGGGGGGCCCTAATCCAATATGATTGGTGCCCTTAAAGGAAGAGGAGAGTAGGACACAGACATAGACTCACACAGAGGAAAGGCTCTATGAGGACCCAGGGTGAACATGGACATCTGTAAGCTAAGGAGAGGGGCCAGAAGAACCCAGCCCTGCTGACACTTTGACCTTAGATTTCTAGTCTCTAGAACTATGAGAAATAAATGTCTGTTGTTTAAGACCCCCAGTGTACTTTGGTATGGCAGCCCAAGCGGATCAGTACATCCCCCAAGTGCACGGATGACTCAGGATGCACAGCCCATCAGGTGAGGAGACAAGGCTGTTGAGGTATGTTCTCAGCACTGTGCAGGCTGCTGGGGGGAGCATGGCAGATGCTGTTAACCTGTGGGTTCCATGAAGGTAGTACCATCGTCTTCCTTGTATGCTGTCACAGCCCCCAAATGCTGCATGAGTGGAAGTTAGGCTCCATCATTTGAAAATTTGTCTCCAGCTGCAGAATAGAGACCTAAATATCGGAAACTACTCAGAAACACCGGAGCACGTATCTCAGTGGGGAGAAGTAATACATTGCAAAAGAGGAGCTGTACTGTTGCAGAGTGGAGAGGCAAGAACTTCTCAGAGCCTTTCAGGCAGAGGGCCTCATGGAGGCAGGGGTCTAAGGGTTGGCAGGTGGGAAGTGGAACAAGAGGAACAGGCAAGCTGGGCATCTTCTGAGCTGGAGCCAGGAGAGAAAGCAGGAGAGAAGGCAGGAGGGATGAGGGATCATGTCAGGGAAGAATGGATCAAAATGTGTAGGGTGTTAGGAAGAACCAGCAAGAAGAGTAAGAGAGTGAAGCCAAAGTAGCCATTGAAGCTGTAGATCTCAGTATGGAAAGAGCCTTAAGTCCCTCAGGCCTCCCTATCATCTGCAGGCTTGTACCCTGCAGGGGCAGCCAGCCTCAATCTGAACATGAGGGGAGAGAGCATTGCTCCTGCAGTCTAGAGCCCTCCATTCTGGTTCCTGGCTCTGTCCTGGGCTTGCTATGTGGCCTCGAGCTGGTCACAGGTGAGCCTCTGCTTCTTGGCCCCATAACACTTGGTCTCAATGGTACCTGGAACACCCTCACCTAGGCTCTGAGTGATGAGATTCACTACTTTCCCAGGGCTTACCTCTAACCTTAGGAGAGCATCCTTTATTAATAGGAAGTAGACTTCCAGTAGCTTGTACCCAAGTCCAAATTCTGTCCTTTGAGTTACTCAGAGTAAACCCTCCCCTCCTCTCCAC
>ML099743.1:0-20083 GCA_003697995.1 Taxidea taxus jeffersonii
TGTGGTAATCATTTTATAATGTATCTGTGTATCAAAATTATATAAAATTCTTATTACTCAATTATGCCCCAATAAAGCTGGAAAAAAAATTTAGGGGTGAAATGTTATATCTGTCACCTACCTTCAAATGATTTGGCAAAAGGAAAGTGCATGTGTGTGCAGAAAGATATGAAGCAGGTCTGCACAGGTGTTAATAATTGATGAAGCAAGGTAATAAAGTAATCAGCTATTCATTGTTGTATACTTTCAGCTCTTAGTCTTTCAGATTTTCAACTGTGAATGTAAAAATATTTCTGGGGGAGAGGCACTTGGATGGCTCAGTCAGTTAAGCATCTGCCTTTGGCTTGGGTCATGATTTCAGGGTTCTGGGATGGAATCCCACATCAAGGCCCACAGGGGCGCCCTCCTCAGCAACTCGTATGTTCCTTTCTCCTTCTGTTCTCCCACCGCCGCAACTTGTGTGTACTCTCTCTCTCTCACATAAATCAATAAAATCTTTTTTTTTTTAAAGATTTTATTTATTTATTTGACAGATAGAGATCACAAGCAGGCAGAGAGGCAGGCAGAGAGAGGGGGAAGCAGGCTCCCCGCTGAGCAGAGAGCCCGATTCGGGGCTCTATCCCAGGACCCTGGGACCATGACCTGAACCGAAGGCAGAGGCTTTAACCCACTGAGCCACCCAGGTGCCCCTAAATCAATAAAATCTTTAAAGAAAAATGCTTCTGAGGGATACAGAAGCAGTAGGTAAATAATCCCATATAAGATCATTGTATTTTCAGTATAATGAACTTCATCAAGCAAAGGATCATCATCCCAATTTCTACCTAATTAATAAATACCAAAACAGTGACACTTGATATAAATATTTAAAAATATTTTTTTTAAATTATGAAACCATGCACACAGCCCTCTCCTCAGTTTCTAGTGTTGTAACACAGGCAGTTCAAGACCTCAGCATGTCTTGAGATAATGTGTTTTATCAATCTTCCCTTCATTCTATTACAGTGTTTAGACTGTGCTTTTTAATTATCTGTGTAGTTATATTTCCCTCTTATTAAATTGTAAATTCCTAAAAGACATGGAGTGTGTCACATGTATTACTGTATCAAACATAGTATCTGGCACACTAACCATTAAATATTACCTGAATAAATGAAAAAGAAAAATTTGGGTAGAACTAACTTTTTCAAATACACTGATTGTGTCCAATTCTTTTCAAACATTTACTCTGGAAATTCTCTTTAGTTCAATGATTTGAAATGTTCATTCCACCACTACTTGTAATTTAATTTTAGAAATAAATGTACAACATTAGGAAAAGAGTAAAATAAATTGTAGTATATATAGCCATATAATGGACTTTTATACAGCCATTAATAATGCTAGCAAAGCATTTAATAGCATAGGAAAATGTAAAATAATTATAAAAATGTAAAAGATTACAAATTAAATACATGACCTTAATTGTGCTTAACAATGTCTTAAAAACAATTTCAAAAAAGAACTAAAAGAAATTGATAGTTCCTTATAAAACCAGATTATGATCTCTTTTTTTCTTCCTATGCCTCCTAAAACTTCAAAAATTTCTGCAAGTAACAAGAGTTATTCCCAGAACTAGAAAAACCTTAAGAGGAAAAGAAAAACTCACTTAATCACTTTTTCCAAAACTACCTTCTTTCCTATAATACATGTAGAAATTAATCCAATGTCTATTTATAATAATTTATCCCATGAAGGATATTTAATTTCTATAACTTTGCTAATTTTAAGTCTTTTCATAGAGTGCTAAGTAGCTGAAAAATTAAAACAAGAATATAATGAAAAGTTCACTATCAAACAACCAAACAATATGATAATACTACATAGTACTCAAGCTAGAGATTCAGATACTATATAAACTCCAGGATTATAACCTTCAAATATCTTGGGTTACACAACAGGCTCTAAAAGCTTTTTTATGAAAGCACAAATATTTATTTTTCAGCAAGTTATTACTTTTTTTTACCTCCCTAGAAACAAAAGGCTACATACATGCATCTCTGCCTCTGTTCACATTGCTCCCCATTCTTCCATAAATTGTCACCTACCATTTCTGAGGTTTAAGTACAAATCTTTCTTGCTTTCAATTATTTTTCATTGGGAAGTAGCAGCTAATGATGTGGCAAGCATTTCCCTTGTTCACCATTTTTCATAGTTAACTAAATACGTACCTTCTTCCATTAATCCTCGGATCTGCTCATCTTTCTCTTTCAAAAGATCTGAAGTCTCACTACTATTTAATCTAGTAGCAAGTTCTTCCTTTATGCTTTTAATTTCCTAATTAAAAAAAAAAGGGAGAATGTAAATACCATAAAGAATTTCACCCTGGGCATATTTTTCAATTTTTTTCATATTCAAAGAAGTCATCAATAATGAAATTCTCTATAAAGATCTGTTAAGTTTTATTCTGTTAAACTGAGTTTATTACCTCAGTTAATTAAGTAAACAGTTTGAAAACAACATAAAAGGGGCACCTGGGTGGCTCAGTGGGTGAAAGCTTATGCCTTCGGCTTAAGTCGTGATCCCAGGGTCCTGGGATCGAGCCCCACATCAAGCCCCTGATTGAGGCCCACATCAAGCGCCGCATTGGGCCCTCTGCTCAGCCCTCTGCCTGGCATTACCGCCCCCCACCCGCCTGCCTCTCTGCCTACTTGTGATCTGTCAAATAAATAAATAAAATCTTAAAAAATAAAATATTAAAAAGAAGAAACAACATAGAAAACTTGAACTCAGATATAAACAGGTTTTAATATGGAAATGCAAATGAGAATAAGTTAACTTTCAAAACCTTTCTTGAGTACCTCTATACACATATTACCAGGTTAAGCATTATATTTGGAACAACATATTTCCCCATTTTTCACTGTATTTCTTTTCCTCATCTAAAATTTGTACTTGCTAGTGCATTGTGAAATGTGGGAAAACATAATTATATAAGGTTCAAACTACTTCAATAAAGCAGAGATTCAGCACAAACATGTCAAGACAGTTTATCTCTTAAAACCACAAATGGAGGGGTGCCTGGGTGGCTCAGTGCGTTAAAGCCTCTGTCTTCAGCTCAGTCATGATCCCGGGGTCCTGGGATCAAGCCCCACATTGGGCTTTCTGCTCAGCGAGGAGCCTGCTTCCCTTTCTCTCTCTCTGCCTCACTCTCTGCCTACTTGTGATCTATCAAATAAATAAATAAAATTTTAAAAAAAAACCCACAAATGGAGATGTGAAAAGTATTCTATGATTTAAAATAAGGTTTTAAGCAATGATTTGAAACCAAACAGCTAAAAACACCTATCATTAGGTACTTGAACCATGCTTTGTACCTATTGTCATTTTATCCTCACAACAATTCTATGAAGGAAGTACTTTATTCAACCACACAAATAAGAAAACTAAGACAACACAAGACTGAAAAAACTCTGAAGGTCAGAGAGCTATTAAGTGGTAGAGTTTAACTTGAAACCAGGTTTATGAGTCCACAAAAGCCCATGCTCTGAACCATCCACAACACTGCTGTGCATTTTTCAGCTGCCAAAATTTGATTCACCCATCAAGGCCCAGTAAGACTATCCTGCCTTCCATGAAACTTTCCTCAATTCTCCTGGTCAAACTTCATCCTCTGTGACACCATTCCAAACTGCTTATTTGTCTTTCTCTGTAATTTATTTCATTCTGCCTAGTCCTACATAGGTGTTGACATTATCTGTTTTCCATCATTAGAAAATCCAACTCTTCACTTAAGGTACTTCAATTCACCTTGAATTTCCTACAGATCCTAAGTAGGGGGTGGGGGGTTCATACACAGCAGTACACAAAAAACATGTCAAAACTTGGGGCCCAAGCTTTTCCCCACTCATAGCCAACGGTTTGGGTCTAAATTAGATCTACAACTCAAAGTACATTATAGAAAACAAGCACTACTTAAAATCTAATTTCTCAGTTAGACTGGTCTAGATGCAATACAGTAGGGACAAGAAGAGGTAAGTTGGTTAGGTAGTCTCAGGTTATTGTCAGTATCTGAAACAAGCTAGCTAATTAAAGCAACCTAAGCAAAAGAAAGTCTATGACTTATTTCTCTTCTGTAAGAGTATACAAAGAAAAAAATATAAATATTAACACTGGTCAAGAAGAAGGAGAGCAACTTAACTGAGAAGGGCATATGATGAGAAACATTATTAATAGTTGAAATAGAAAAAATAATTACTAACCTTAGTTGGTTACCTATTTCTGAAATAGCCAACAGCTACAAATTTTAAGAATTAGAACAATGATTCCCAACCAGGAGTGACTAAGCTCTCAAGAGGCTATTTGGCAAAGTCTGCCAACATTTTCAATTATCTTAACTCAGGGAAGGGTTTGATGGATGTGCACTGGGAGATGGGGAGGAGAGGGTGACACTGGAGGTAGAGGCCTGGATGCTAGTAAACACCCTACAATGCAAAGAAAAGTCCCATACAGCATAAAATCATCCAGCCCAAAATATGAATAGTACTAAGAAGAAATCTTGTATTAGGATAAATCAATATTATGTTTCACAAGAGTCACTAACCCCTACAATTTTTTAATTTTAAAATTATTTTGACTTGAAGAAGTATATATATATGTCTGAAGTGATCAGACAGTAATAAATGGGAGTAATGATATATTTTTTAAATTTACACAGTGCCTTTTAGATTTAATTGTTGTGTATTTTAATGAAATTATCATTTATGAAAATTATTCTAATGATCCTAGCTATGTATCTTGCAAGGACTTATAGATAAATTATACAAATACTGGCTTAGATTCTTTTAAAACATCAAGAACCTATATAAGTCTAAAGATATTAAAAAATCTACAATTTAAGTGTTAATATACTATATGGTACCCTTTAATCTTACTTTTCTTATTTTCCATACTAAAATATTATAAATGCATCCCTCAAAAATCCATTTTTGTCTAGAATTTAATTAATACTATTTTTAACTTTCATTACCTTTTTAGCAGCATCTCTCTCTTTGCAGGCTAGCTGAACTTTCTTTTCTGCTTCTGCAATTCTTTGAGTAAATTCATCTTTCAAGGATGCAATGCTGCTGCTTTCTTCTTTCACTCTAAACATTTCACTAAATTAAAACAACAGACACAGAGATACTTGTTTACACATTCCTAGGTAACAAGATGAGTGCAGCTTGCAAAAGGAAAACAACATTGTCTTCAACATATACCTTACTAAAACAGATTAGTTTTAGCCTTGTTACTTTCAAGAAAAAAAACACCTGCTTAATTTATTTTAAAATACCTACACAAAAACCCATTAGAAAATGAAAATGTCACCAATATTTGATGTGTAAAAGTAAGATAAACAAAATTTTCCATTTTTGAATCTATTACATTTTACTCATCACCTCCTTAGAGCAAATATTCAGTGTTTTTTTAATATCATAGTTTTCTTTAGATATATGTTTTAAATCTCTAATCCTAAAAGGTAAAATGGTTTTTTGTTTTATTTTTGCAAAATATCTCTCTTCAATGCCAAAGGTAATATGGTAAAATAATTTGAGGAGAAATGAAATCTCTAAGATGGGAATTTAAAAACTACTGCATTTCCTTTCTTTCTTTCTTTTTTTTTTTTTTAAGATTTTATTTATATATTTGTCAGAGAGAGAGAAAACAAGCAGAGAAAGTGGCAGGTAGAAGGAGAAGCAGGCTCCTGGGTGAGCAAGAAGACCAATGTGGGACTTGATCTCAGGACCATGGAATTATCACCTGAGCCAAAGCAGACACTAACTGACTGAGCCACCCAGATATCCCACTATTCTATTTTCAATAATTATACACAAGGTAAATTTTAAACATTTTAGTTTAAAAAAACAGTCTTACATAATAACCAAGTATTTGGGCCTCTACAAAACATACAAAATTTCTCACATTTGTAAAATACTTACTCTTTCAGATTATCATAAGCTTCTTCTAGAAGTGCTTTTTCTTTACTAAGAGATAATAACTGAGCCTCCCTTTTGTCCAGTTTCTCATTCAGAAATTCAACTCTCTGAATAAGGAGAATACACAAAAGTCAAACATTTGACCTTAAAAAAAGAAAACCACTTCTACATGCAGGTGATGATTTGTAAAGGTAATCTAATCACTGTAATAAATAAAACAGCATTTTCTCATAAAAAGAATTAAAAACAATATTGAGAACATACTAGATTCAGAACAAGAACTCATACATAGCTGGTAGGAGACTATAAATTAGTACAACCACATACCTGGTAGGAGTATAAATTAGTAAACCACTTTGGAAAATAATTAGACATCTAGCTGAAGATCTACACACCCTTTAATGTAGAAAATTCTTTTAGATATATTTTAGAGGAGAAAACTCTTGCATAAATATACAAGAATATTTATAAGTTTGTTACAGAAAAAATCTCGGAAAGGTATGCACATCCACCAAAAGAGGAAGGAAGCTAGAGAAAATAAAAAGAGATCTAAGACGGGCTTTAAAGCCTTCCATAATATTCTGTATCTTAGCTGGGTAGTGGATATACAAGTGTGTGTCTGCTACTCCATTTTATTCTTTAATCCAAATATGTAACATGTAACTTTTTTTAGTATGATACTTTGCATTTAAAAAATAAAACCAATTTTATAATATCCATATGCATGTAACTTTAAAATCTCCAGAATATATCAGTATAAAGCTAAACAAAAAGGAATGGTTAGAATATCTTACTCTTAGGTCTTGCTGATGTAGTGGTTAACTTGAATATGAGGGGAGAAATGATGCTTTTATGCAGTAAAACAAACAGTCCTACCTGACTGAGGTCTAGGATAATTTAGAAATCACTTACCTTCTGAAAGTAGCTCAAAAATATCTTACTGATATTAAGTAGTGTTAGTTTCAGGAATTCAAACTGCTATTATAATTAGAGCATGGCATTTCGTTTGTGAATAATATCAAACCTAGGTAACAGAATCTGGTACTTTTTTTTTTTTTACATTAAATAATTCAATACATGGCACTTACAGGACATTTCTTCAAGACATCCTATATCTCAGAGGAGTCTATTAAAGATGCCAAATCCAACTCAATTTCTATATCTAAAAATCACAGGAAAAACCAAAACTGTGACTTAATGTTAAAGAATTTACACCACTTTCCTTTTATATGTATCAGGTAGAAGCAATGTGTCATTCCTAAGCGATACCATTGCTCCTTGGACATTTCCCATTCTTATTCATGTAAGATAGCTATCAGGGAAACATCAAAATAACATAAAAGAGAAAGCAAACAAGTAATTAGTAACAACAGAAACACATTAATAAATAATTAAAGACTACATTTTTCATTTAAGATCTGCTACAAATAATATGAACAGTGAAAATTTTCTTGATGTAGGAAAAACCATACATCTGTATTCATTTCAGCACCTTTACCTACAAAGGATTTAAAGATATGTTACCTTAAGATAATCCTTTGCAAAATGACAAATTAACGAGCACAGCATACAAGAATTGTAGGGTGAAAGGACTCAACAGTGATGGTGCAAGATGAAACTTTTTAATGCTTAGTTATACTGAAATGTTGATTTATGGTATCAAAGTTGTCTCAGAGAAATTTCAAACAATTTAGTATCAATAAATCAACTTTAAAATCCTTAACGCCACACTTAAATGTCAAAATGCCTGCCTTTTTTAATCAGTACAAATCATTACACAACACCGAATGTTAAAAATAAACAAGAAGAAGAAAATACACAATGATTTGATCTCTGAAAAGCATATCCCCAAACCCCCTTCCAGTCTCCAGAGTTACCTTGCAAACATCTTCCTTTTCAGAATGCGCTTCCGGCTTCCTTTCAGCAGCTTCATGCTCCTCAGCCACCTTGTCTAGGAGAGTATGTCCTTCATTTATGGGTGTAGCAGAAACCAAAATATCAGGCTGTTCACAATTAACAGGGGTTGCACTTCGTCCACTTTCTTCCATTTCCGTTTCCTCCGTGGGGACAATTAATGTTTCGTTCACTTCTTCTTCAGATTTTCCTTCAACAGATTCATTTATTTTCGTTTTGGGAGTTGAAGGACTAACTATAATAGGTACTACAGCGCATCCCTTGCCCGACAGTTCATCATCCGAATTGATTTCACTTACACTACGGCTATCTAATGACTGTACACTAAACGAGTCGATCCTTTCAAAAGCATCAGATGAGCAGCAACTCTCAGTGAGTTTTTGGAAATCATCTAACCGATTATATTCGGGACAGGCAGATGCTGAGAGAAGCTGAAAAGATGTCTGCATCAAGTGAAGACTTGATTTGGAATCTGTAGTCTCTTGTCTCGAACTTGCCGAGCTCTCACTTATTACACTTTCGTGATCTAAAACTTCAATGTCACTGGTGGTAGAAGTACCCGACGAGAAGGTGCTAACAGGAGGCGAAGGTGTGTTACTCTGTCTGTCCTCGTGTTTTTGTTCCTTAGGTTCCAAAGCCACGTCCTTCGTGTCGGCTGCGGGCATATTAGATACGTTTTCTCCAGTTGTTTTCATATTAATTACACTTTCAGACACTTTCAAACGTACAGCTGACACTTTCGTATCAGGTTCTTTATTAACAGTTTCTTCATGCTTGCCCTCAGTTTCAGGCGACAGAGCATCTACTGCCGGAGTTTCCCCTGACGCAGATGGAGTAGAGTCTTTTACTTTTGACTCAGTTGTTTCAGACGTTCCTGACTGTCCAGTGTGCAAGGATTCCTGTAAAGTGCTCTTCACTTCTTCTTCTGGTCGTTGTGATTTAGCTGGTGGTTTTGACACCACTGGACTCTTCTGAATGGTCTGAACGTCCGTTGGAGAGAGAAAGGCACTGAAGAAATTTTCAGATTCATCCACCACAGTTCTCCGAACTGGCTTTGTAATTGCTTTAGGAGAGGCTACCGGCTGACTCTGAGGTTCAGTGTTTGACTTTAATCCCCAGTTTGAAGAATCCCATCCTCCACTGACAGGAGTGCTTATTCCTTTGACAAAATAAAATAAACAAATAAATATTTTTATGTTAATATTACAATCATTATAAGTCCATATAAATAAAGTTTAAAAAAAAATTTATGGAATACAACCTGTAATTTGGACCTATTAAGATCCCTGCTTACTGTGCAATTCCGTTAGTTCATTGTTGAACTTTGAGCCTTAAAGAGGAAGACTGATATGGATCTTCCCAAAAGGAACTAGGAGCGAAGATTAGAGACCAAAATGGGCCTGGTCTACCAGAAGCAAGTATGTTATAAGATTAAATAAAACTTTAAGAGAGTACCAGTATATGTTATATAACTCATGCTAAGTCTAACACACACATCATGCAACTCACAATAGGCAGTACCCTCACCTACAGGTCATGCATGAGTAATCATACCAAACTGACCCTACCTTCTATTCAGTTAGTTTGATTTTATCCTTCTATTAATTTTATTCTTCTAATATCAGTAATAAAATATGGTTATGAGTTGGACAGAGGGTAACATTCAAAAACTAAACTCAACATACTGATGACAAATGTTCTTTTCCAAAGATCAAAGTAAACTGATGGGCACAGTACCTTCTAGAGGACAAATTCACTTTTATCTACTTAATGACAAGCTCATTCTCCAAGTGTCACTCTCCAAACCCACTCTATGAGAAAGTTTTGTTCCCTTCCTAAATTCCAAATTTAGGGGCAATTTAGAAGGTCTTTCAGGGGCACCTAGCTAGCTCAGTCAGAGGAGCATGTACTTTAATCTCAGGGTTGGGGGTTTGAGCCCCACATGGGGTATAGAGATTACTTATAAATAAAATCTAAACAGGGTGCCTTGGTGGCTCAGTTAAGCTTCCAACTCTTCATCTCAGCTCTGTTCTTGATCTCACAGCCTGAGTTCCAGCCCCACACTAGGTGTGAAGCCCAGTGTGAAGCCTACTTTAAAAAAATAATAAATCAATAAAATAAAGCCTAAAAAAAGGTCATATGAATTTCAAAGATGTGCATTTTTTAACAAGTATTGGTTTGTTTGTTTTTTGTATAGATGGCAGTTTACATTTTGCCTTTTTAAAAAAGTACACTAAGGAGAAAATAACTCCTGGGTTAAAAAAAAGATAATTCAGGGACGCCTGGGTGGCTCAGTTGGTTAAGCGGCTGCCTTCGGCTCAGGTCATGATCCCAGCGTCCTGGATTGAGTCCCGCATAAGGAGCTCGCTTCTCCCTCTGCCTCTGCCTGCCACTCTGTCTGCCTGTGCTCACTCTTTCTGACAAATAAATAAAATCTTAAAAAAAAAAAAGATAATTCAGTCACAGAAACACATGCTACTAAAAAACCCAATGATAAGCAAAAATGACATATTTCCTAAAATATTTAAAGCATTTCTTTTAAGAAAATTCTTCTTCTAAATTCAAAAGTGGCTGAGCAGAATTACCAAAAATTCTGCACAATCAGAAGTTGGTGGGAAGCGAACAAGCACTGAAAAGCTCCTAAAAACTATTAAGCCCTAAATTAAAGTCTATCCTATAATACGGCTTCAGAAGTATAAAAGTCTGTAGGAAACTTCAGTCTGGGGTCAGTTTTATACCCACTGGTTTAGTATATGAAAACACTGAAAAAAAAAAAGGAGAAAGCCAAAAGTAAAGATGCAAACGAACAAGCAAGATTAAGTGTGCTAATTAGCTTAATTTAGTAGGTCATCTTAATGAAGGACAAAAGTTAAATTTGCCTCTTGAAGAAACTGAAGAATGTTTTATATAAATCCCAGGGGTCATCAGATATCCACTGGTCATCTTTGAGTAAGGCAATGTAAAACACAGGTGATCAATAAGTATTCACGGCATTTCACTAAATCTGAGTGTATTCTGGATAACCTATTTTGAAAAATGAATCACATAGACTGATGTGGAAAACAAAGGCAGAAGAAAAATTATTAAATTTCCTTACTACTAGCAGCCCATTGGCAAGTCCTTGAAATAGGCAAAGTTCCTTGAGGAACTCAGCTGCCTCAATGTTAATACTTGGCTAAGGGCAAAAGGAAATCTTAGCCAGACCCCCCAGATCCTGTAAGTCTACTCTAAAATATAAAAATTCCTTTAGAAATCTCCTTTATCGCTATCCCCAAGATGTATGTTGGCAATCATCCTCCCAAAGGTATGACCCACCGATAGACATGTGAAGAGTCTCATGACTGAGTTTTTACTAAACAGTAATAAATGACCTTCTCCTAACAACAGCCAGCCCCCCTTGAAAGTATAAAATGGGCCACTCATGACCCAGGTGCAGCTCTTTCTGCCCATGGGTCCTGTCCCTGCGCTTTAATAAAACCACCAAGAATTCTTTCTTGGCCGTGAGCTTCAAACCCTAACATCTTTCTTACATCATAGAGGATTCAAGCCCCAGATTTCATAAAATGAGTATCCTTAGATCCAAAGCTTATTCTGTCTCTTCCAAAGTTTAGTAATTCAAAATGCAGGGTATCTGTGAAAGAGGAAGTTGAGATACTCCTCCAACAAGGTCCTATAGCATCTTGTATAAGATAGTGAGATCATGACATACAGCCATGGGCCAAAAATACCTCAAAATGAGGTACCTCCAACTTAGGTCCCGACTGTTCAAAGATGTAAATTTAAAAACAAATCGGAAAGAGTTAGTCAACAATCACTTATTCTTTTTTCACAGCGGTTCAGAGCCCCCACCCCAATGCAAATTTTTACCCCTCATACCAAAATGCGGAGCTGTTTCTTAGACTTTGACCCAAAGCAGCTGAAGACCCCTGAAAGATTCAGCTCAAGAAATCTGCAAAGGGAGACGCAGCTCTTTGGAAATACAACGGGATGCAACCCAAAACTCCTGGGCCGGCTCGCACGGGTCATACCTCTATCATATTCTGCCCCTCACCTGCTGTGTAGCCTGGAGAAAGCTACTCTGCCTTTCTCAGCCTCGTTTTCCCCTTCTGTATAATACGGACTGTAACCAACCTAATTGGGGGAGCTGTCTGGAAAATAGGAAAGCCATTAAAAAAGCACATTCCGCGCCACCAAGCACAGCGTGCTCATTAAGTGGCAGGGGCTGTTCCTCCTGTCCCGGCTGACGGACTTCAGATGCTGGCTCCTCAGTGTCCGGAGCGCGCAGCAATCCCAGTTTCTGGGTGCTCGCGCCCCGGGCTACGTGGAGAGAGGGCGGGGCACAAGCCCGACAAATCGCGACCCGGACTTCCGAGGCCCGCAGGACCCGCACCCAGGGCCACAGGTACGGAAGACTCCGAGGCTGGGATTTCCCTCAGGAAAGCCGCGAAAACCCACTTCGAGAAAACCAGCATTTGTGGACGGCCGGGGAGACAGAACTTACTCAGAACTCCGTCAGCGGGGAAGGATCCCTGTCTGCACCTCTTGGTCTGTTTGCCTCCGAGAGCGCAGGGACCCCCGGGGCCCCGCTCCTCTCTCTCCCTTACCTGGCTCCCCGTACGGAATGGTCTCGGCCCAGGCGCTCGGCTCCTCTTCCTGGATATCCAGGACCCTGTCGATGGACTTCTGGGCCTGGGACAGGGCCTGCTTCGCGAAGCTGGAGAGCTGGGAGGCGTTGAACCAACTCATCTCCCCTCCTCAGCCGGCAGCGGCGGCGGCAGCACCAAGCGGGAAGGCCGAGGACCAGCCGAACGGCCTCAGGCCCGGGGAAGGGTGCACCGGAACGGCCTCGCCCCCTTCTGCACTCAGCGGGCCCTGTCAGCGGCTGGCCATGACCCCGACAATCTCCCCCGAGCCCGGGATGTTACCCTCAGCCCTGCCCGCACAGCTGGGACTAAAGGCCCGGACTGCGCATGAGCTGGCTTCTTCCACGTACACAACCACCAAATCCGGGAGCCTAGAGTTCCGTCAATAGACGGAAGAACGGGAGGAACGTTGACGTCACATCCGGGACCCGAAGCTTGCCCTTAGTTACGAAGAACGCAGAACGAATTCTGTTGATATTGATTCCAGGCATAGCGCGCAAATCCCTGGGCACAGAGAAGCTCTGTGGCTACTAGCAGAGGTAGAGTCGTCTGGGTGGGAAAGCCAGGTTTTCACGCCAGCTCCTTCCTAGGAAGAAGCTCAACGTACTTAAAAGCTAGCCCCTAGGGTGTCAGGAGAGGGTGGTGGGGTTACTTTATATGTTTATTAAAAAAGAAAAAATTTTAAAAAAAGAAAAAAAAAAGCTAGCCCCTAGCCAGCAAAAATTTGCAAACAAAGGTAGTTCGGCTTTCCCTATTAGCGCTCTGTCTCAAATATTTAATCAGTCCTGTGTTAACGTGGCCCTAAGGTGGACCCCTGGGTTTGGATTTGCCTAAAAATACTGGACAAAATACCGGACTGATTCAGTCTACCTGATGACGTGGGTAAAAAGGCGTCTTCTGCAAGGTGTTAAAAGTTAGAGCAAGGGTAGGGAAGGCACAACCTCTTCACAATGCAGGGCCACTCTCCGTCCCAGGCAAAAGAAAACTTGAGAAGCACTAAAACTATTACTCCATTAATGTGCGTTGTGGACATTTAAAATACACCTTTTTCTGCATTCACTCTTCAAACATTTCACTCTTTGAAAAAAACCCAAATTGCTGTTCTTCCTAATCTGGTCAGTAGTTATGGATTTGGACACTGTAGCTTCTGTCAACATTTAAAACCGGATTCCACGCAAAAATCCAGATTTCCAGATGCTTTTGAAATATATGGATACCAAAATAGGACAGTTAGTTGAGGTCGTTGCGCTTTTGGACAAATAATTTTCACTGCAATTTGCCACAGACCCCACTAATCTTATTAAACTTACTATACCTCCCTGCTGTGATTATTTACATTATCACCTGTCCCCTATATTTTTGAGTATTTTACCCCAGTATAAACTATGCCATAATGACAAGTAAACATGAAAATAGTTCCCATATCCATGCACAGGTATTTAGCTATAATACCATCTACAAATTATTATAGACAAGGTAACCTTTGCAATAATTAATATTTGGACAAACAATTAAATGAGTATTAAATCAAGCAAGAAATAGGCTATATTCAACATGTTCTAGATGTCAGGGTGTAATAGTCAATGTCATTTAAAACAATTTTCTGTTTTTCTTTAGAGGGGCATCTTTCTGATATGTGGGTGCTTTTTTTTTAAAAAAAAAAACAAGATCAGATTTAAATTCTACCCTTGAGAAGTTATAATCTTCCAATAATTTCATCTAATTTTCATATTAAAACTCTTACTATTTAGTAATCTACACAAGCAATAGATTACTCATGAGAAGTATTATGATGTTTGCTACACTTAAATAAACAGACTGCATAGGAGCTTGGGGCTGACTGGGATTGGAATCCCAATTCCAAGATTTCTAATTGTACAGTTTTGAGAAAATGATGTAAACTTTTTTTTTTTTAAGACTTACTTTATTTTAGAGAGAGGGAAAAGGGGGCTTAAGGAGGAGGACAAAGAATCCTCAAGCAGATTACCCACTGAGCACGGAACCAGACACGGGTCTCAATCCCAGGACCCCAAATTCTTGAACTGAGCAGAAATCAAGAGCTTGGTCCCTTAACAGACTGAACCACCCAGGCCCCATTGATTAAACTTTCTAAAATCTTTGAGCTCTCAGATGGAGATATTACCACCCTCTCACAAGGCTGCTTTGAGAATTATTAGAGCACCTGTATAAATGTTAGTTGCTTCATGTTAAAAATTTAAACTGAAAAAAAAATTTAAACTGAATCTGTAACTTTTAAAATAAAGTGTATCTATGGATCTCATATGACTTTATAATGAAACAAATTATTTGTCTGTTTGGAGCTAGAAATGAGTAAAAATTTAACCCAGTGACATATAACCCCAAGTTTTTTGAGTAGAAAATTGCCATCTAGTCAAAAACTGAAATATAAATGCATGTTCCCACACTGAGATACTCAAACTCATTTTTCAAAACTTATACTTAATTTTGTTTTAAGGCTTAATTTTAGTTTTTTAGGGGGGAAAAAGGCATTTTAAGAGACCTTAGTATAAAAAGATTCCATTTCATTATTATGTTTGAGCAAATTAAATCAGGAGATAGTTATTGTGGTAAAAGTATTAACTCAGGTACCATAAAAATTCTGTATTAGTAATCCTGCTACACATTTGAAAATTATTCCCTACATTACTATGGAACTACTTGTTACTATCTTTAATATACTTTAAAAAACTTCAGTGAGAAAAGTAGACAATATATGATTTTATTAATAAATAGTGTGAAAGCATCAGTGATAACTGCCTGAACATTAAATTCTTTTAAATATCCATGTCTTGGCTTTAATATTGTGCATACTGGCCTCTATGGCACTACAAGTAAACATGAAAATAGTTCCCATATCCATGCACAGGTATTCAGCTATAATACCATTTACAAATTATTATAGACAAGGCAACCTTTGCAATAATTAATATTCATTTGGACAACCACAATGAAATGAGTATTAAATCAAGCAAGAAATAGGCTATGCTCAACATGTTCTAGATGTCAGGGTGTAATAGTCAATGTCATTTAAAACTTAATTTTCTGTTTTTCTTTAGAGGGACATCTTTTCGATATGTGGGTGCTCAAATGAAAACTGAGGAATGCGTTCTTAGACCACAGTAACAAAAGTCAGACACAAGAGAGTGCTTGCCTCTTCTTCTGAAAGAAGCAATACATTTGCTCATTCTCTCTCTCTCCAGGCACCATTTCCTATATTATTAATGAAAATGCTTACAAGTACCAACCCCAAAATTCTGTCTTCAAGGGGAAGTTATAAATTTAAAAAAGAGTGGTTCATTATATAAAAAAAGTCAAATTCCAGCAACACTAATGCTAAAAATGACATCAAATGTCTTAGCATCCACATAATATATTTCCATGAGCTTTCTATTATGTACAAGTTTATTTCCCTTAAGAAGTAAAATGAAGTTTGAATAGTACAGTCTGTGGTGTGGTGACATCAGCAACTGCCAGTTCTTGCCCATCAACGAGTCCCAATTCTAAAATAGAAAAAGTATAATTAACACAAGCAAAAAAAAAAAATCTCAACAAAAAACACAACACACACATAATACAAACTATACAGTTTTATGTCTAGATAAACATCAAAATCTAGTTCTCTTTAATCAAGGTAATGCTGTATTTGATTTCTTGGAGATTTTTTAATATTCTAAAAATAATTCTATCACTGCTTCTAAAAATATAATTACAATGGTATCACCATTTTAAAGGCATTAAAACAAACCTAGAATAGGCATTTATTACTTTTACAAAAAAAAAAAAAGAAACTGACTAGTAAATATATTCATTTAAAGTACCTTTCAACGTCTTGGAGAGATTTGGCCTTGTTCGTTCTTCAATAGAGGTTACTGACTAGAAAACAAAATTATTTTAATGTAAAGCACATTAAATGAAATTAAACTTGTGATATAATGTTGTAGGGGGAAAAAAAACCCTAAAAAAAAACAAGCAGACACTGATTACCTGTAGGTAAAGTGTTCTATTTTTTCCCTCTAATGTAGCTGTGATGGCTGGAGATTTCATCTGCCTAAACAGAATAATGAGAGAGGAAAAAAACAAAAAAGGATCACTTTTTAAAAACAATTCTAGTTTTTAAAGTTTTAAAATCACGGAAGTATTTCTACAACAGAACAAAAGTCCACAACACTTACAGAGAAGCACTATTGGTTAAATAATCCAAAACCTCTTGCAGTTTAGCAGATGGAGAAAACTGAATATTTTGAGGAAGCTGGCTACAAGCTGGGCAGTTTTCCTACATATATAAAACACAACAAATAACAGTGGCACATGAACCAACAATAGTCTATAAGGATGAAATGAGAATCAAATTGTTTTAATAATCATACATATTTCCTATGAACAAACCTTTATGCTTTAAAATTTCCTAAATTATTTTGCCAAATACTATTTATTTCAGGTTATAGTGTAAAAGACAGATAATGAATATGGTTCTAGAAGTTAGAAAATACTTAGGCTGTGGGCTATTTCATCCATATTTCTAACCAATAATTAATATGTAAAAATCTAAGTATGAGTGATCAAAAGAATTTTCATTAGTGTAATACTACTTACCTTTCTCTCTGCTTCAAATGTGTATGTGTATAGTCCATCTACATCATTGAATACCAAGTAATTATTAAGAGGAATATATGCACTGTAAAGAAAAATGGTTCATCTTTATATAATTGAGTCAAGTCAAAACATCAATTTATATACATATTAAAAAATGAAATCCATTACCTTGTGGCTATTTTAAAAACCTCAGTGGCACACACAGCTGAAGGGGGAGAAAATAAAGGTACTTCAACTCAATGCAAATTAGAAATTTAAAATTTCAGATTTTTTTTTAAAGGTTTTATTTATTTATTTGACAGACAGAGATCACAAGTAGGCAGAAAGGCAGGCAGAGAGAAGGGGAAGCAGGCTCCCTGCTGAGCAGAGAACCCGATGTGGGCTCCATCCCAGGACCCTGGGATCATGACCTGAGCCAAAGGCAGAGGCTTTAACCCACTGAGCTACCCAGGTGCCCCAAAATTTCAGGTTTTTTTTTTAAATAACAGATAAAGTTATAAAGCAGCTGATTAAAAATAAAGAATATACTCTCAAAAACTGAAAAAGTAACAAATTTTATATTTGTTTTGTATAATCCAAGCAACAGAGTAGCATTAAATGCTTTCCTTCCACTTCTTCAGATTAATGAGCAACCTGTTTACACTGATCAAAAGGCAAGGTACTAATATGTCCCCTTACTGCAGTGCACTTTATGACAGAATATAAGACAAAATATATACAGATCCAACAGCTTGTCCTTTTTTGGACAGCTTAAAAATTAAACCACCCACCCAAGATTTCAAATTCGTAGAACACCAGTTTTCTGAAACCAAGTAGCTGTTGAAATGTCAGTTTAGATAGTGAATCAACAATTAAGGAAAGAAAAGTTATGCACTGGCCATTTTTTCCTTACCTGCTATGACTGCATTTGTAGAAGCTACTGCAGGAATGATTCGTTTTACTACTCCTGAAAAAAAATATATTGATTAAAATAAAGTCAAATATTTTAGAGAATAGAGAATAGGTATCTTAAATTAGACAATCTGATTATTAAATATCATTTTCCACAACTTGATTTTTCAGGATTTCAGGTCAGCAAACAGAGAAGTTTAACAAAGAAATGATCTTCTTTCACATTCCCATCATTTTATCTTCAGAATCTTAAACAAGTTACAGTAGTAAAGAAAACTCTTCACTAAGCTTTGTCAAATAAAGATGAGACAATATAGTAACAGCTAACACTTAGAATGTTCCAAGAAGATTAAATAAGACAGAATTTTCATAATACCCTTGTTAGTCTCCTTACTCTGATTTTAAAATAAGGGAAATGAAACTGAGACAAATTAATATCCAGTTATATATCTAGTAAGTGATAGGGATTACATATGAACTATACTCAGCTCTGAATAAAGAATAAGATTTAATTAACTTTCCTCATATAATAGTTTCAGCCATTTGATTCCCCCAAATTTACAACAAAAAACTGCCCCTCGTCTCATTTCCCTATGTAACATGGACTGCATGAAATATTAATTGTAGTTCTATTTCTACCTTACCTTTTCCATATCAGTATTCACAGAACAGGAATGAATAAAGCCCCACCTTATAGCATTTTTTTAAAAGCAAAATATAAATATTCCCTAACTGTATTTGAATTGCTCACTTTAGAGAACAAAAACTTCAGAAAAAAGTAGCCGTATTATCTTGGGGTGTGGGGGAGCACTTAAAGACATGTCCCCAAGGCTTCAGGTGTAAGCAGGTTTTAAGAACTTCAGAAAAAACGGGGCGCCTGGGTGGCTCAGTGGGTTAAAGCCTCTGCCTTTGGCTCAGGTCATGAGTCCTGGGATTGAGCCCCGCATCGGGCTCTCTGCTCAGCAGGGAGCCTGCTTCTTCCTCTCTCTCTGCCTGCATCTCTGTCTACTTATGATCTCTCTGTCAAATAAATAAATAAAAATCAACTTCAGAAAAAAGCCAAATAATCTAAGAGGACATGAAAGGAAGACAATAAAAAAGTTTGAAAAGCTGTTGTAAAACATTAATTCTAACTATATGACAACATATAATTTCAGAGAAGGGGAAACAGGGAGGAACTAACTTCCTGATGGTTAAACTGGAAGCTCTCCAGTGAACCATATAGAGCAAGATGTACTGAAAGGAAGAATAGGTAGTCATAGTGAAGAGTAGCAGACATACTGCCCAGGAAGAGCCAAATGGTCAAGAGTCCTCTCATCCCCTACCCCTTAAAAAAGCTAAATTTCTCTTCCAATTTCTGTGCTCCTTGCAAGGCTCTCAATCATCAGGCTCAAAAGTACACACCAAACCTTGCTAAAAGTTACGGAAATATGAATGAGACTACATACTGAAATGAGTTTATAGTTCCTGATCAGGAACAAACTGAAATCACCTAATTCAAACAGTTGCCACACGTGCACTATATGCCAGACTACTGTTCTAGGTGTTGTGCAAAGTAACAGTGAACAAAACCTACTTGCTCTGACAGAGCTTTCCTTCTGCTGAGGGAGATTACATGCAAGTAAGTAACAAAATTTCAAATACTGAAGAGTTCTTTTTTTTTTTTAAATTTATTTATTTGACAGAGAGATCACAAGTAGAGAGGCAGGCAGAGAGAGAGAGGAGGAAGCAGGCTCCCTGCTGAGCAGGGAGCCCGATGCGGGGCTTGATCCCAGGACCCTGAGATCAAGACCTGAGCCGAAGGCAGAGGCTTATCCCACTGAGCCACCCAGGCACCCCCAAATACTGAAGAGTTCTATGAAAAGAAAGTAGAACAAGGTACATAGGGGCACCTGGGTGGCTCAGTGGGATAAGCCTCTGCCTTCAGCTCAGGTCATGATCTCAGGGTCCTGGGATCAAGCCTCACATCAGGCTCCCTGCTCAGCAGGGAGTCTGCTTCTCCCTTTCTTTCTGCCTGCTGCTCTGCCTACTTGTCATCTCTCTCTCTCTGTGTCAAATAAATAAATA
>ML099743.1:20183-36516 GCA_003697995.1 Taxidea taxus jeffersonii
CTCTGTGTCAAATAAATAAATAAATAAAATCTTTAAAAAAAAAAATGTATATGGTAGAGTTGGCAATGACAGAGGCAGTCCATCGGAGTGGATGATTAGGGAAGACCTCAGGGAGGTGGTAATTTGAGCTGAAACCTAAAACCGTAAGACCCAGCCATGCAATGACCTAGGGAAAGAACATTTCTATAAACAATTAAGGGCAAAAGCCCAACAGGAAGGATGTATGAGAGTGTTAAGTATGAAATATTCTTTGCATAGAAAAACGAGGCTACCATTATTTCTGAGAAATTATAAAAATGTCAATACTGAATGACTCAGAGGTCATTTTCAGTTGAATAATCAAGTAAACTGGTTAACTTGATAGCAGAGCAATACGCAGCCAGCCTTAACAGGATCCAACGAAGAACATTCCCAGCCTAAGAATCAGGAGTATTAAAGCTCCAAGGTGGGAATGAGGTTAGTGTTTTCAAGAACAAAGCAGGTCAGGAACGGCAAATAAAGGGAGCAACAAGAAGTGTCTAAGAAAAGAATTTCTTTAAATGACATCACCAGAAATCAGTAAGTATGAGGACAAAACCACCGAAGAGAAACGGCACATTTTCAAAAAGAAAACAAAGCTTATTTTCTGGTGAACTCAGTGACGAACTTGGGACAAAACTTCTAGAAAGATGAACTATGAGTACCTAACTTAGGAAGCAATGATCACTAGACAGAGGATTATGATCGCTCACTGAGACAAGTCATGTTGGACTCTGTTTCTGTGACTACTAACTTGGCCACCCAGGGAAATGTGGAAGATAGCACATCCAGGCTTCAAGAAAACAGAAAGATATCCTTGTGAATAAGACGAAGAAATAGGAAATACTCAAGAAGGCCTGATCGGAAAAATGACATAAAACAAAAGGGCCTGATTCAAATGTCTGTTCTCAGGCAGTTCAATCTTGTAAAAATTTTTAATTATTTGAAAAAGAGATAAAGCATTATTATCAAAACAACAAATGAAAAGATGCTGGAAAGAACAGATAAGCTGGCAGGCATAACAAGATATATGTAGAGAGAGAACAGCAGGTTTAAGAATAAACTTGTAGGGACGCCTGGGTGGCTCAGTTGGTTAAGCGGCTGCCTTCGGCTCAGGTCATGATTCCAGCGTCCTAGGATCGAGTCCCACATCGGGCTCCTTGCTCAGCGGGGAGCCTGCTTCTCCCTCTGCCTCTGCCTGCCTCTCTGTCTGCCTGTGCTCACTCTCTCTGTCAAGTAAATAAATAAAATCTTAAAAAAAAAAAAAAAAAAAGAATAAACTTGTAAAGACCTACACTTGAGTATAAAAAGACAATACTACCACCCCAAAAAACTGCCAAACCTATAATGGGAAAATGGGGCTTAGCAACTGCCATGCAGAAAGAACTTCCAGATTTTAGTGGACAGTGACCTTAAAGAATCAGAAGTATAGCATCAACATAAATGACAAACAACAAAAAACCCTGCTCTCCTTTAAGACTGCATCGATTATCAGAGTCTATTTTAATCTTAGCGTGCTTCATTCTAGCCTAGATAAGTATGGATAACTGGAATATGGTTAGAAAAAGTAAAAGAAGAAAACCAGGATGGGAACTCAATGTCAGCCAACATGTAAAAGCGTTAAAAGAACTAGAGAGATTGATGATAATGATTTGGAGGGAATGTGATTACTGTTCTGTTTATGTTAAAGGCTATTACTTAAAAGGGAATTTGATTTATATTTGATGTACCCTGGGACAATACTCAGACCAAACTAAAGAGGGAGCCTTCTGCTCAATATATAAAATAACAGTCTTAACAGTCTTATCCAAATGTAAAATAGATTGCCCCAGAAGGGGACACCTTCCTCTTTAAGTAAAGATAAAACGAGGGGCGCCTGGGTGGCTCAGTGGGTTAAAGCCTCTGCCTTCGGCTCAGGTCATGATCCCAGGGTCCTGGGATAGAGCCCCACGTCCGGCTCTCTGCTCAGTAGGGGGCCTGCTTCCCCCCCCCCCGCCTGCCTCTCTGCCTACTTGTGCTTTCTGTCTGTCAAATAAATAAATAAAATCTTAAAAAAAAAAAAAAAAGATAAAATGAATGGTTTGCCTTAGATGACTTAATGCCTCTTCCAATTCTAGTTAAGATTCAGTGATTTTATTAAGTTTCTCCTAGCTGGGGTGCCTGGGTGGCTCAGGGAGTTAAGCATCTAACTCTTGGTTTCAGCTCAGGTTATGATCTCAGGGTTGTGAGACTGCATTGGGCTCTGTGCCCAGACCAGAGTCCGCTTGAGATTCCTTGCCCCTCGGGTCCTCCCTCGCCTTGAGAGCACACCTTCTCTCTCTCTCAAATAAATAAGTAAATAAAATCTTAAAAAAAAAAAAAAATTCCTCCTACCTAGGAAGTAGTTTGGTTTCTGTCAAACTCTGTTCCCTCCTCCAACCAAATTTAGGACACCTGCAAATTACCATTTCCATGGCACCTTGACTGAACCTCAAATGGCTGGTGCTATCTGAAATCACTTATCCATTATTTCCTTCAGGGTACCCCAACCCCTGAAAATGAGATTATCCCAAGGTTATAATTCATAACAATTCACTAACTTACCTTGAGTGAGTCTATAGGTCACACCCCTAATATTATATTGTGATGCTCTCTCAAGGGACTTTTGGAAAATCCACTGAATATGATCAGGATCATCTCCATCTAATGGAACTCCTTCTGTTATGAAAAACAAAACAAAACAAAAAGCAAGGAGGGTAAGACAGAAACATGTAAACTTAAATCAGTTCATCTTTTAATGTAATGATACAAATAAATAATATAAATATATATCTTACATAATTCCAGATCAAGAAATTCAGTTTATTACCTCCAAAAGGCTGCTCCTTAGGCCACTGCAGTATCCTTACATACTCAATACAGTGTTCTGGTAGCCTGGGCATAGATGCAATGGTGCACATGGGAAAATTAACCTAAAACCACAGTTGGTGTTTTTTAGTGGATTTTAAATAATGAATTATTTTAAAATGTAACTTCTACTTAGGTCTACTTCGTAAAAGTAGATAGGAAGTTAAAATTCTTCTTAGCTTTCCACTTACAAAAACAAGACATTTTATACCGCTAATAATGCTTCTAAAACTAAAAGACAGCATCTGAGTCACCTGACTAACATTTATACAGGAATGTAGATTTGTGCTATGTTTACAGGGTATATAAATTTAAGCTTGTTAGATCATGAGAAGTGCTGAGTAAGTTCTAAAATATGAGCATTTTATTATGTTTACACATTTAAATCTGAAGGTATAACATAAACCAAAGCAAAAATAAATTCACAGAGTTAAATCAATTCCAAGTAAATACTAAAAAAATTATCTTTATTTATAAATCAAAATTCCAACTATTCCCAAAAGTGGGTATATAGCTTAAAGAGCCCCATATCTGGAAGGATCATTCTCATCCCTGGTATCTTTATCTCCCTGAAACAATCACAGGCAAAAACCAAAGAAGATGGATTATAGCTCTATCCCAACATTTAACTTTGTAGTGGATCCCTTGATCTACTCTCCAAACAAAAAAAAATAATACAAATTATGAGAATAGTATCAGTACCATGATATTCCGTTCCTTTCTTTTCACAAATAGAGAAGAATTTCATACTTTATCTTTCTTCTTCATATGATTTTTTTTTTTAAAGATCTTATTTATTTATTTGACAGAGATCACACAAGTAGGCAGAGGGGCAGGCAGAGAGGGGAGGGGAGAAGAAGGCTCCCCGCCGAGCAGAGAGCCCGACACGGGACTCGATCCCAGGACCCTGGGATCATGACCCGAGCTGAAGGCAGCAGCTTAACCCACTGGGCCACCCAGGCGTCCCTTCTTCATATGATTTTTAAAATATGGTTACCGCTAATTAAAAATCCTAAATATTGACTAGACTTAATAATTAATCCTAACTCGACCCCAAGAGACTATAAAACAAAGGCAGGTGCTTCTTTACCTGTGGAGGATACAGTTCTAGTGTGCATTCAATACAAGCAGTCATTCCAGGCAGAATCACCCGGGCATTTCCTTTAAAACCTTCTGTCCCCCCATCTATTAAAGGGACAATGGAGCTTGGATCTAATACACCATCTTCATAATTCAGAAGAGATATCTAGGAAAATTATTTAAAGGTAAGAGAGGGGAGTGAGAATTCGAAAAAGAAACATGCTCTCTAGAAATTCTACAAATCAATCGAACTATTGAGTACTAGATTATCAAATCATGGGATTATGATACTAGCAATTTATATTCTCACCTGAAAGTTAATGACTGGCACTATATCATGATGTACATCTACTTAGTTGAAAATTAAATAAACTCTGATTTTCAAAAATATGGTACGGTATCCTAATTTTTGGTATGTTAAGAGCAGCAGCAAGAAATTCAAAGAATCATAGCAACACTAAAGTCTTTACCAGCATGCCATTTATCCATCTTCTGGCTATGATAGAGTCCAGTCCACATACAATTATATGAAATTCTATGGAAGAAAAAGCAAGTTTGGCTTTTAAAAATGCCATTGCACAAAATAATTTACTTTCTAAAAAACAAACAAAAACCCCCCACCTTTTATTGTAATACAAACACACATAGCTCCTAATCCTTGAGTAATCCTTACTCAAGACAGCATATAAAAATGCAGCTAATGATGTCAGCTAAGAAATAAAACAGTGGCATTCTCTGTTCAGTCAATCTTACTTTTTTTTTTAAAGATTTTATTTATTTATTTGACAGAGAGAGAGGGATCACAAGTAGACAGAGAGGCAGGCAGAGAGAGAAGAGGAAGCAGGCTTCCCGCTGAGCAGAGAGCCCGATTCGGGGTTCGATCCCAGGACTCCAGGATCATGACCTGAGCCGAAAGCAGTGGCTCAACCCACTGAGCCACCCAGGCGCCCCAGTCAACCTTACTTTTTAAAAAGCAAACACCAAGAAATGAAAATGAATGAAGAAATAGCCTTCAAATAGCTAGCAACTAAATATAGTAAGAATTTAGTGAGAAGTTAATTTCAAGTAGACAACTTACGTCGATAGAAAGTGTCATTAAAATCCTGAATCTTGTTGAAATGTCTGAATATAAGTAAAGGAACTTAAGCTGCTAAGTTTTTAACTTATGAAGTGAATTTAACAATGCCATAAGGAACAAATTATAAAGGTGCACAACAAGAATAAGCCATCAATGTTCAAAGCACTGGAATTCAGGAAATGTGACAAAATGAACACAACCCTAATTCATGACAAAACCTCTTTTGTAAACACTCTAATTACTTAGTTTCTCTCATCCCTGAGCCCCCAGACTATATTTATGTCTCTCTTATACTCTCTACTCTGCTTCAGTTTTTACAAAAAAACATACATCATGGGAAGGCAGACTGTGTGTCCTCAACCAAAGGCAACAATGTATTTTAGTGAAGGAAACAAGCATATTACAATTCCCATTTAGGCAGATGACTACAAGACTCCGAACACAAATTAACACCTTGTACACCTTGAATTTATATACTATATATCAAATATTTTCAATTAAAAATTAGAGTAATTGCTGCAAAGCTAATTTTGAAAAAACAGATGTTTCCACTAGCTTTTTCAGGTACAAATATGATTTGTTATTTTTGGGGTAAGAAGAAGTATGAATTCTTTGTTCCAAGTCTCTTTTTACTCTACCAAACCCAGTCAGCAGCCTTTCCCTGCCTGGAAGCTGTAACAAGAACCCCATCAAAAATGGCTATGGGTGTTAATCATAGCATTTCATACCATAACAGCACATGTATACAAAAAATTTTAGTTTTTCTAATGGAACAATTTTTTTGTTTAGTAATATATGTACCTTTCTAAAAGTACAATAAATAATCCATCATATATTTTTAAAAACCAAAATGGAGAAAAAAGGGACAATATAAAAATACTCTTGTTCTAGATTTTTTATTCTGGCCTACTAATAAAGCTATAAAAAATAGATTCAATTCTCATCCTCACCCATTCAGGCCTCTTTTCCTTTTGAATGCTAGGCAAACAGGAAGCATAAACTGCAGCTGTAGCAGGGAGGTCAAAAGAGAACAGATGCAGCCACTCTGGAAAACAGTATGGAGGTTCCTCAAAAAGTTGAAAATAGAGCTACCCTATGACGGGGTAGCAAATGCACTACTGGGTATTTACCCCAAAGATACAAATGCAGTGATCCGAAGGGGCACCTGTATAGCAGCAATGTCCACAATAGCCAAAATATGGAAACAGCCCAAATGTCCATCAACAAATGAATGGATAAAGAAGATATATATATATATATATATGTATATATATACAATGGAATATTACACAGTCATCAAAATATGAAATCTTGCCATTTGCAATGACATGGAAGGGACTAGAGTATTATGCTAAATAAAATAAGTCAATCAGAGAAAGACAATTATCATATGATCTCACTGATAGGTGGAATTTAAGAAACAAGACAAAGGATCATGGGGAAGAGAAGAAAAAATGAAACAAGACAAAACCAGAGACGGAAATAAACCATAAGTGACTCTTAATCATAGGAAACTGAGGGTTGCTGGAGGGGAGGCAGGTGGAGGGATGGGGTAACTGGGTGATGGACATTGGGGAGGGTGTGTGTTGTAATGAGCACTGGGTATTATATAAGACTGATGAATCACAGACCTGTACCCCTGAAACAAAAAGAGAGAGAAAGAGCAAACCAGAGCAAACAGAAGAATAGTAATAGGAGGACCAGGAGCCACACCAAGAAATTCCACAACCTAGATTTCTATAAAATACCCAAAGTTCACAGATCTAACTTTTAGAGTATGCATATTCTTCTTCTTCTTTCTAAGGTATTTGCCTTTTCAAACATTTACTTTGAAAGAACATATATCCAGAGGGCTGCAAAGCTAGTATAAAGATGTCCCAAGTGTCTTTGATCCAGTTTCCCCTAATGGTTACATCTTACAGGATTGTAATACCAAAACCACAAATACAACATTGATAAAATGAGTATGTACAGTTCTGTGATTTAAACACTTATGTAGATTTGTGTAACCACCACCATAAAGTTACACAACTATTCCATCACAGCAAAGCTCTTGCTCCTGCTACTCCTTCAGAGTCACACCTCTCCACCCCTGATGCCTAATACCTGGCAATCATTAATTTGTTCCATCTCTAATTTTGTCATTTGAAGAACGTTACATTAATAGGAACATACAACATATGACCTTCTGAGACTGGCATTTTTCATTCAGCACATCTCTGATATCCACCCAACTTGCTGCATGTTTCATTAATTCCTTTCTATTGTTAAGCAATACTCCACAGTATGGCTATACCACAGTTTAATAATTCTCCTAGTAACAGATGTTTGATTGTTTCCAGTTTTTGGCTAATGCAAATAAAGATGCTATGAACATTCAAGACAAGTTTAATGCAGACCTGAGTATTTGTTTCTCTGGGGTAATGCCCAGGAATTAAACTGTTGAGTCACATGAAGTATATGTTCAGGTTTTTTAAAAATGGGCTATTTTCCAGATGACAATACCATTTTACATCTCCCACTGGGAATGGATGAGTGATGCAGTTCTTCTGCAGCTTTGCCAGGATTTTATATTACTATGCATTGCTTTAGCTATTTGAAGTATATTTCATTGTGGTCGTAATTTGGATTTCTCTTATAGCTAGTGATGATGAACATCTTCTCATCTGGTTTTTGTTATCTTTTTAGTGAAATATCCTTTCACATTTTCTGCCCATTTCCTAACTGCATTGTTTTTTTTACTGCTTAATTTTGTGAATTCTTTATTTATTCAAAATGAGTCTTCTGTCAGATACCTACTTCTGTCAGATACCTACTTCATCATTATATCTCATTCTCTTAATTGGGCCCCTCACAAAGTTCTAAATTCTAATATAGTTCAATTTATCAATTTTTTTCTTTTAGGGATCATACTTTTTTGATGTGATCTAAGGACTCTTCACCAAGCTCTACATAACAAAGATTTCCTCCTACACTGTCATCCAAAGTTCTACAGTTTTACATATTATACTAAAACCTATGGTGCGGGACACCTGGGTGGCTCAGTAGGTTAAGCGGCTGCCTTCGGCTCAGGTCATGATCCCAGCGTCCTGGGATCGAGTCCCACACGGGGCTCCTTGCTCGGCAGGGAGCCTGCTCCTCCCTCTGCCTGCCTCTCTGCCTGCCTCTGCTCACTCTCTCTCTCTCTAACTAATAAATAAATAAAATCTTAAAAAAAAAATTAAAACTCTTTAAAAAAAAATAAAATAAAACCTATGGTGCATTTTGAGTTAATTTTTACAATTTTGAGGTTTGAGTTGGGATTTGCGATTCATATTTTTGCTTATGGCTATCCAATGGCTCCACCACAATTTGTGGTAAGAAATTACCCTTTCTTCCACCAAACTGTTTTTGTACTTCTGTCAAACACCAATTGGCCATATTTGCCTGTGGCTAATTCTGGTTTCTTGTTTTACTGATGTGTGTCTCTATCTCTGCAAACGCCACACAGTCCTGATTATTGTAGCTATATATCGTGATTTCCTCCCACTTTATTTTTTATCTGAACTGTTTTATTTTTAATTTTTTAAGATATTTATTTAAGATAGAGAGAAAGAGAACACAAGTGGGGACGGGGACAAAAGGAGACGCAGACTCTCCGCTGAGCAAGGAGCTGGGTGAGGGGCTCAATCCCAGGACCCTGAGATCATGACCTAAGCCAAAGGCAGACACTTAACCAAATGAGCCACCCAGGCACCCCTCAGAATTTTTTCAGGTATTCCTTCACCTTTCCATATAAATTTTAGAATAATTTTCTTTTTTTTTTTTTAAAGATTTTATTTATTTATTTATTTGAGAGACAGAGATCACAAGTAGGCAGAGAGAGAGAGAGGGGGAAGCAGGCTCCCCAAAGAGCAGAGAGCCTGATGTGGGGCTCGATCCCAGGACTCTGGGATCATGACCAGAGCCGAAAGCAGAGGCTTTAACCCACTGAGCCACCCAGGCGCCCCTAGAATAATTTTCTATCAACAAAAAATTTTGCAGGGATTTTGACAGAAAATGTATTAAACTTGTATACAAATCTGGGGAGACATAACATCCTTACTATGTCAAACTGCCCAATTCTTGAACACAGAGTATCTCTCCATTTATTTAGACCTCCTTTGATTTCTTTTATCAGCATTTCACAGTATTCAGCATTCATATGAGTCATATACTCATTTTATTCAATGAGTCATATACTCATTTTATTCGATTTACATCTAAGTATCCCCCCCTCTTTTTTGAGTGGTTGTAAATGGCATTCATTGTATTTTAAATTTCTTTCTCCACATTTTTACTGCTAGTACACAGAAATATAATTGATTTTTATATGTATCCTCTAGCATTTTTCATATCCTCTAGCATTTCCCAAATAGCAAAGCTCACCTCATGAATTTCTATAAAACACACTGGAAGTTCTCCAGATCTAAAGAATACTTCTTTTTAAAAACATCCTTCTTAGTGGGCACCTGGGTGGCTCAGTGGGTTAAATAAAGCCTCTGCCTTCAGCTCAGGTCATGATCTCAGGGTCCTAGGATAGAGCCAGGCATTGGGCTCTCTGCTCAGCAGGGAGCCAGCTTCCCTCCCTCTCTCTCTTAGCCTGCCTCTCTGCCTACTTGTGATCTCTGTCAAATAAATGAACAAAATCTTAAAAAAAAAAAAAAGTACTTCTTGGAAAAATTAATTAACTCTGATACACATTCCATTTTGGTTAATATAGAAGGAGTGTTTATTCAGTCTGCTACTGAATAGGGAGACACAAAGATTAACTATAGCCAGACAAAGAACTTATAGTCTAACAAGAGATATGCAATTCAAATTGAAATTAAGGAAGGGCAATAATGCAAAATAAACAACTGCACTGGCCATAAATGCTTAATTTAAAAATTAGGGCAAAAAATATTTATATAACCTTAAAGAAAAGACTAGAATATAAAGCAAAATGTCACCAGTAGGTACCTCAGTAATAAGCTTACTGCTGATGGGTTGGTTTTTTTTTTTTGGTTTACCTGTATTTTCTGTTAAACACCTTGTTTATAATAAAGAAAACACAAAGCTTTAAAAAGTTAAGTAACTTTTTTTGTCAAAAGGATACGGAACTACATTGCAGTTAGGAACTCTGTCATTTAGAAATTCTGCAGCAACTTCAGCCTTAGGTCTTCCAACATCTTTAGGCCTACAGGAAAAATTATATTTAAGTTATCATTCATTATATAAATCTAGAAGATCTATATAATTTATTTTCAGACAGAAGAAATATTCATGTGAGTTTGTTTAGAGGATATTTAGAAGAAACACTTTTATCTAAGTATTTTTGATGAGTAATTGGTCACAAATGTCAATGCTTACCGATGTTCCAAATGAAGTATTTACAGGTACTGACAGTCTAAGTATCTCTTAAATATAAATATAAACAGTGCCCCCACCTCTGCCCCAGAAAGCATAACAATGGTATGTTTCCTGGCCACTTTCCACTGTGGCATTTCCCAATGTAAAAAATTATCCCATACCCAGAACCTTCCAAATCTCAAGGTATTACTGAACCCCAGAACCTCAAGGTATTACTATGGAGGTCTTGGCTGAAATATACACACAATTCATTCTAGGGATACAAGAGTCTTCATTTATCCTCTTCCCAT
Source organism: Taxidea taxus jeffersonii (assembly GCA_003697995.1). Taxonomy (NCBI): domain Eukaryota; kingdom Metazoa; phylum Chordata; class Mammalia; order Carnivora; family Mustelidae; genus Taxidea; species Taxidea taxus. The sequence goes on from ML099743.1 coordinate 30,906, forward strand.
GTGTGCTGATTAAACAGTAAATTTTATGTCCCAAACGAAACCATAAGCATGTTCTGAGGAAGAAATAATGCTGACATTATCCAAAATTGCAAATGATGCCAACATTCTTAAGAAACTAAAAACAGAAGACTTCAAATGTTACTCCTAGATAAACAGAAGACTTCAAATGTTACTCCTAGATAAGAACCATAGCTATAGACAGAAAAGGACACAGGAAGTCTCTCTTCTTATCTCAATACAAATGGTATTTTCTTTCATAGTACTTCCTCATTCTCCTCACAGAAGTCAGTCACTCCTTCACACATACACAGTGCTTCATTACTACTTTTCCACAACATATTTTTTATTAGATACAGAGGTCTTTCATACCCACTAGACTATGAACATCTGGAAGAAAGTAACCATATTCTATTTCTTTACAGTCCTTCATATACAAACAGAGAATACTTAAAATGAAAATTAAAAAAAAAAAATCAATGTTACTAATAAAAATTACTTTTTATTTAAAATTGGAATTTTAAAGAAAAATAATTTAACAGGTCAATTTTCTTCTCTCCAATGAAGCAGTGTGCTCTTTTTTTTTAAAGATTTTATTTATTTATTTAACACAGTGAAAGAGATCACAAGTAGGCAGAGAGGCAGGCAGAGAGAGAGGGGGAATCGGGTTCTCTGCTGAGCAGAGACCCCATGAGGAACTTGATCCCAGGACCCTGAGATCATGACCTGAGCCGAAGGCAGAGGCTTAACCCACTGAGCCACCCAGGTGCCCCAGTGTGCTTCTCTTGATTCAAAACTTCTGATAAGAGTTTTATTCTTTGTCCTGTAACTATGCTCTAGTTATAGATCAAGGAACCTGATTTCGGTACTGCATTTAACTAGTCTGGACAGAGCTCTTTGGGTAAAAGGAATAAAGGAGACTTTCAAGATTCTTTTACATTGTGGATTATATGTGCTTCCACAGTAGATCCCAAACAAAAAAACTCCTAGATGGTTTCTGTAGAGACTGCTAATTTACCTTTCCAGAATTAGGGGATCAGATTGTTCCACCTAAAAACTGCACTTTGAACAAAAGGCCTTTCACAGGTATCATCTTGCAGGACACCTTGGCCTAATTGCTTAATCGTAAAAACAAGTACCTGCCCTGAGGGCTGCTCTGAGATTAAAACAGGTAATATAGATGAAGAGTTTACTACAACTAATAGAGTTTACTAATATAGATGCAGAGTTTACTATAACCCAAGCACTCAACAATTAACTATCATTATGATTTTCTATCAGTATTTTAGCCACAAACTAAAGGGCATGGCTTATTATCAATAACCAACAAATTCAGTGTTATCTTTGTTAGAGCATTCATATACTGTGTCAGGATCCACAAAGTTTCCCACAGAGAAGGGTAGTTGCAAGGATTAAAAAATAAACAAGATAAAGCCTAAACATGAAACGGAGTAGAGTTCACATAGCAATTACAACCCTTCCTTAACTTGACTTTAACCCATCCTTCAACCTCTTTAATATCTTCCACAAAGAGAGGTTTCATGCCTATCCAAAAACTTAAATTTACCTTCTCTGCTAACTATCTGAGCACTTTCTGCTAATAACCTAATAATCTAGAAAGAAAAATAGAAAGTCCTTATTTCTCCATATGTATACTTCTTTGACCAATGACACCTCTATCTGAGCTCGTCAAATCTCTAACCGCTACATACTAAAGTTCACTAATGAACCTCTCCTCACGTCTGCATATACAGCCTACAGTTTTTAAAGTCATTTCTAACAATCCATTCCTAGATGCCTTCTGTATTTCATGTTTGTGTAAGGTAATTATCCCTTTACTCCATTTCAACTGCTCCTGGGTTTTCTCTCCCTAACTGTCCATTTTCTCTTTTTTTCTGTAAATAAGTTCAAACTCTCCCACAACTTCATTGCCCCGGAGTCCCCATACAATTCTTGGCCCATCAGTCTCCCCCAATGTATCTCACTAGGGCCTAATATTCCAGCTATGTTCTCTTTTGAAATCGACAGGAGGAAAAGAGCCTTGCTCCAGGTCTTCACAGCACATCATCCCCCAAACCATATAAAGCATTGGAAATCTCTTTAAACAACAACAAAATCATGTATTTGTTTTTAAAACTAGTTTCACCAGAATGCTCACAATTTTCTTGCAAAATTTTACCTAAAAAAGGGAGTGGTAGATATTTTTACAATAAAATTACTGTTACCCTCTCATAGTTTTTGTTTGTTTGTTTGTTTTTAAAGATTTTATTTTTATTTATCCGACAGACAGAGATCACAAGTAGGCAGAGAGGCAGAGAGAGAGAGGAGGACGCAGGCTGTCCGCAGAGCAGAGAGCCCGATGCGGGGCTCGATCCCACGACCCTGGGATCATGACCCGAGCCGAAGGCAGCGGCTTTAACCCACTGAGCCCACTGAGCCACCCAGGCGCCCCTACCCTCTCATAATTTGTAAAAATTATTAAACTGCAATGTACTCAAGTTCAAGTGATTATCAGAATTTTAAACTAGGATCTTAAAACTTACCTAAATAAAAACTGCCTATTTAGATTGGAAACATCTATAGTGTCCATGTCTATAACATGAATCTGTCTAAAACCAGACAATGCCTGTGGGAATAAAAAAAAATCCAATTAAGCAGAGGTTTCCGCACATTTGAAATTTTAAGATTTGTTTTTAAGGTAGTCCTTGAAATTTATAAATGCTCAATAATAAATTCTACAGAATTGTATTCAATGGTTAAAGTATCTTACAAGGTATATAAGGTATATAAAATTTAGGGTTCTTGTAAAAGTCAAAAATGTGTAGCTACTCCGTTTTAAATAGTCTATAATCAAAAGAGAACAACTCAAAATTTCTACAGTTATTTTATAATCCCATAAACACATATGCAAAGTCTGTTGCTTTGCTGCTGCTGCTAGATATTTTAAGTTTACTAGTCTTACTAATTAACCGAATTTGCTATTCTTTTTCAGAATACAGTTAAAAAGCAATTCCTATAAGTTTTATTGTAGTTGACCTAACATTAAGTTTGTTACGATTCAGAAATCACTATTAGAAGGTGTATACTATCAACACACATATGTACGAAGCACATATAAAAGGAATATCCTAAAAGTATTGAGTCAAGAACAAGCAATCAAAAAAGCTAGGGAAAAGCAACGAACTGTTGCAGTACAACTAGTGCTCAAATTTACCAGCAGAAGCAAATGATTAAAAAAAAAAAGTCTGAATAATTAATCATGCTTTTCTGGTCTTGGTCAGTTAAGTAGTCAAATTAAATCAAGTGTCAATAATTTCCCTACTCTTCAGCCCCTCCTTATAGCAGGAGATCCTCCAAAGGTGTCCATACTTGCTTTCTCATATTCCTATCTCACACTTGAGCTTAACAAGCTTTCACTCCCACCACTTCGCAGAAAACTGCTCTTATCAAGGTCATCAATGATTTCCATGTAACTATTTCCAATGACAATTTTCAGTCTCTCTGATCTTACCTACCTAAAGTATCTGGAAGTGTGTGGATCAATTCCTCCTCTTTAAAATAAATTCCTCACTTGGTCAATACACTCATGAGAAATCTAAACATTAAAAATTGGTTTCCAGTTCACCTCACTCAGGAGTTTTCCTCCTACTTTACTGGCCAGAATTTGGAATTCCTTTGTGCTTAATTCTGGTTAGTGCTGGTATCTCTTGTAAGATAAAGCATCATCTAACAGACACCTCAAAATTAAGTTTCCAAAATGAAACTCAATCGTCCTTGCTCACCAACACTACTGAATCTATTCTTTTCCCAGTGTCTCCCATTTCAATGAATGCTAACTCCATCTTTCTAGTTGCTCAGGGGAAAAACCTTGTCATGACATCTTTGGCTCCTCTCTTTCTCTTATTTCCCACAACTAATCCACTAGTGAATCCTGTTGACTCCAGCCTCAAAACATATCCATCACTCACAGACTCTCGCCACCTCCACTGCTACCATCTTGCTCCAAGTCATTGTCACCTCTTGCCTAGATGACTGTAACAACCATCCAACCAGCCTCTTAGTTTCCTGCTTTGTTTTTCCTTGGGTTTTTTCTCCATACATCAGGCTCAGTGAACGTGGTTAAAAATCAGATCAATCAACTCATCTGCTTAAATCTTTCCAATGACTTCCTGACTCAGATAAAAGGCAAAGTTTTTACAGGAGCCTCTAAAGCCCTTTGTAATATTCACTCTGAGCCCTTCCAATCTCCCATCACTTTTTGATATCTTGTAGCAAACTGCTCCCCCTTGCCCACTTCTGCTTTAGCTATAATGACCTCATTTCCTCCTAGAATATAAAAGTCATGCTCCCACTTCACAGATTTTGCACCTGATGGTCCCTCTGCCTAGAATATTCTTGCTCAACTCTCTGCTCAAATAGCATCTTTTTGTAAACCACTTCCCCTCCCACCAGGCTACCTATCTTCTATTCTTCCTTTCCCCATAGCATTTATTACTATCTGACATACTATGTATTTTACTTGTCTTTTTCCTTCCATAAGACCCCAAAACACAAACACCTGGCAGTACTTTTCAATGCTCTATCTTTAGCTTTCAAAATGGTACCTGGCATATGGGGTGGGGAGGAAAGGTTCTGTAACTATTTGTTCAATCAACAATATTAATGTCATATTCTTTTTCAGAATGAGCCTTTGGTGGGGTGCTTACAATCAATTTAAAAACCATGCATATTGCTCATATATTAATGTTGAAATAAGCAAAGTAACAAGTGGTAGTTGAAAAGCATTAGTTTTCTTCTAAGACATTACAATGCAATAAGGTCATTCCTAAAGTTCCACGATAACTATTCCTCAGATCTAATCTCTAATTAATTCACATTTAAAATTACTGTATGTCACATTTGCAAGTAACAGCTTCATTACAGAAAAAGTTAAGCATTAGGGGATTTTTATATAGAATGCCTGCCAAAACTACTACTACTACCCATCCTCCATAAATCTTTCCCTTCTAGAATTCTTTGGTACTGCAGGGTTTTTATGTTTGAGAAAGTTCTGTCATTCTGGCACCCCATCTCATAGTATATCATACATAATGCTGTTTATTTGATGAAGACTTGTCTCTCCAATGAAATTTCAAATTCATTAAGGACATACACCATAATGACCTAAAATCCCTTCAGAACTGAGCAGAGCAGTTAAGCACCAAGAAGTGTATTAAGTTTCTGCAGTTTCACTAAGACTGACATTAGTGTTTTCTTAGCAAAATGAATGTAGCTCTGGAAATTTAAATTACAGTCACAAGGCCAGCTTTGTAGGTCCCTCATGTGGCTATGTGACCTGATTCATTGTCTAAGGAGTTTCCTCTAGCATTTCCAATTTTCTACACACCAGTGAGAAGGCTGACATACAACACCTTTTAGTCAATTCCTCTCCTACCCATTTTTATTAAATAAATCAATAAAGCCTTATAAAAAGTTATTTGTAGTTATGAGAAGTCAGTGAAACTATTAAGTCACATATTAATGGATTTCAAACCAGTATATAGAAATAGCTTCTGTAAAGAGTACCCCCTCTTAAGATGATATTCAGCAAAAACAAATTGTACAAAAAAAAAAA
>RCUC01121186.1:0-10944 GCA_003697995.1 Taxidea taxus jeffersonii
AAAAATTACAAATATATATATATAATTTAAATTAAACTTAAATTAAATATATATGTGTGTATGTATATATACACATATACATGAGACTGGTGAATAGAACAGAGGAACCCACTTGATTTGGGGTGTATTTTGGTCTCTTAGAAGAAACTACCTCCCAAAATTTTAACGAAAGAAAAACATACACACACACACACACACACACACACACACACCAAAATAAGAGTAAACACAATGAAGGGATGGAATACGAGTATAAAGATGAAAATAAAGAAAAAAATTCTAAAAAAGGAATGGATAAGTTGGTTGGAAATAGAAAGTGGAGAGAATTTGCTCAGGCTGGAGACTAAAACAAAGACCTGTGCTAGATAGGGCATATTTTGATCTATTGGAAGAAATTTTATCCCAAAAATTTTATAAGAAAAAACCCTATATGTATACCAAAAATAAAGTTAGCTACAATGAAAGATAAAATATGACTATAACAATGAATTTAAGTTTAAAAAGATGTTTTTAAAGGAAGGTATTGTTAGGATAAGCTAGTTTAAAATGTTAAAAGAGAAAAGAAGAAAAGTTTAAAAACTTAAAATAAGAAAAAAAAAATTTTAAAAATCAAATTAATTTTGCAAGCCTAAAAGAATCATGGGGAGAAAGCCATGAATTCCATGTGTTGCTTTGCCCTAGTCTGGAATACCATTGTTCTTCTTGATCATTGTTCTTCTTGATCAGTGAGCTTGGTCTTGGCTGAATGTTCTTGCTGATCTTCTGGGGGAGGGGCCTGTTGCAGTGATTCTCAAATGTCTTTGCCTGAGGCGGAATTACACTGCCCTTGCCATGGGCAGGCTAAGTAATCTGCTCGGGCTTGCACTTGGGAGCTTTTATTCCCTGAACACTTTCCATAGAGCCCTGGATGATGGGAATGAAAATGGTGGCCTCCCAACCTCCAGCCGGGAGGAGCTGAGAGCTCAGAGCCTCACTCCTCAGTGCACCCTTGGAGAAAAGTGCTCAACCACTTCTATCTCCCTGGTCTCCAGCCGCACTCCGTGCTCACCCATTCTGTGACCAAGTGTTTCTCTCTCTGGCACATGGCCCCATTTGGAGTCTCCAAACCCAGCAGATTCCTGCCTCCTTAGAAGGAAGGTGAGTCTCCCCAGATCCGCCACTTGTGGGGTCCCTGCTCAAAGAGCAGTGGTCCAACTGTGCCATGGATATCAGTTTAAGGTAACCCCGTGCTAAGAGCTCACTCCTCTGCTCCGTCTCTGTAGCCAGCTCCCCGCTCTGACACCTGCAAGCTCTGCTACACTCAGACTCCCCAGGTCTTTCTATGACTCTGTGGGACCTGAGATCATACTGTCCCCACGAGAACTCCACCCCCCACTTAGCCTCTGGAGTGATGTCCCTCAGTGGAGCAGACTTCTAAAAGTTCAAATTTTGTGCTCCACTGCTCCATTGCTTGCTGGGAGCTGGCCCCTCCCCCTGCCGTCTATCTTCCCATTGCTTTGGATTCATTTCTCCACACATCCTACCTTTCAGAAAGTGGTCAGTTTTCTGTTCTTAGAAATGCTGCTCTTCCTCTCTTCGATCTTCTATTGGGTTTGTAGGTGTTCAGAATAGTTTGATAACTATCTAGCTGAACTCCTGCGACCTGATGTCATCTCAGTCTGTAACTCCTCCGCCATCTTGACTCCTCTCCCCAATGAACTTATTTTTGATATTGTGTTTTTCATTTGTAGAATTTCCATATGGTTCTTTTTTCTAGTTTCCACTGCTTTGTTGAAATTCCCCATTTCTTGATATATATTGCCCTCCTTTCCGTGCAATCTTTTAAGATTTTGGTACCATAGGTATTTTGGATTTTAGTATGCCTGCTTGATAATTTCAACTTCTAAGCTCTTTCTGGATCTGCTTTTATTGCTTTTTTTTTTCCTCCTGTATTAACCGCAAGATACATTTTCTCGCTTTTCTGTACATTTTAGATTTTTTTTATTGTGTGCTTCATATTTTGAAGGAAAGGAAGGTAGAATACAAGGTAAATATTTACCTTGAAAAAGGGAAATCCTCTTCTTCCATGAGAGGCTGAGTCAGTCTGATCTGTAGTTGAGTTGGGCCCGGGCTTTGTTATAGATTTAGTTGGAACCATTTCCCTGCTGCTTTCAAACACTTTGAGGGTGAGATTTGACTTCCCCTTCATTAGAGCCTGCGATCTGAACACTGATGAGGTTCTTGAGATCGACCTATACTTCAAAACCAAGCTAACATGTGTGAGAACTGGGGGAAGTCTCTCCCTGCTCTATTGCCTGGCTGATAGCTTTCTAATTTCTCTTTGCCATTTAACCCCTACTTCTGCCCCTCTAGAGATCTCCTCCAGCCCTTTTGTCCTTCTCAGTCCTTTGCAAATCCCTGGACTTTATGAAAGACAAAAATGACTCAAGGAGTACTCCTTGGCCCTTGTTCCCTGCCTCCAACTTTGGCAAACTGTTTCCATCCCTCTGTGAGGACATGGGGGAGGATCAGTTAGAGAGGTCTGTAGACTTGCTCTGTGGCTATGGCCCCTCGGCCCACAGACAGCCTTTACAAGTCTGTTAACATTTCTCCTCACCTGTGCTGATCACAAAACATACTTTGCTCTGCCATTCCACTAGAGGTGACAATGGCCATGGGTCTCCTCTCTCCCATGTAAAGCTAGTCACTTTGAGTTTAGTGCATTTAGATTTCTTTATGCCATCAGTTCTCTAATGGGTTTTAAAAATCAGATATCGTTGGGACACCTGGATGGCTCAGTCAGTTAAGCATCCAACTTTTGATTTGGCTCAGGTCATAATCTCAGGGTCATGAGATCACGCCCTGTTTCAGGCTCTGGGCTGGGCATGAAGCCTGCTTAAGATTCTCTCTTTCTCCCTCTACCTCTGCTCTTCCCCCACTGCTTGTGCTCTTCTCTCTCTCTTAAAAAAAAAAAAAAGAAAGAAAGAAAAGAAAAATCAATGATTGTTTTGCACTTACCTGGCTTTTTCAGTTGTTAGGGTGACAATGACATTCTCCTGTAACCTATGTGACTGATAAACAGGAGTTCCCCCGGATAACTCTTATCAGAGATGAAAACATGGTCAGGGATATTAAGGAATCAATGGATTGGCAGTAATTGAAAACCTGAAAGATGACACCAGTGTGGGGATCTGACAAAATAGGGGAGGGCAAAAGTGCATTGTAGTCTATCAAGCACTGATAAAATCACACATAACACACACACACACACACACACACACACACACACACACGATGAGACTATGGCAAAAAGGAGGTGCTTTGGCAACCAGCAAGTGATACTTTCAGAGAATGGACAGTACACATAATTGTGTTGGTGTGTTCTTTGGACAGTGTCCACTCCCTCATCCATCTCTCTTAGGGCAGTGATTCTCACATTTTACTCTGCATTCAGATCACCTGGGCTTCTTGTTAAAGTCTGATTCTCTCTTAGCAGGTCCAGGGCTGGGCTTGAGATGCTGCATTTCTAACAAGCTCCCAGATCATGCTGATGATACAGACATAGTGAGGTCCTCAAGTACAGACACCTGCATTTTTAGGTGGTTAATAGCAATAGAACTTAATTGTTTGTGCTGAGGTGAGTTTACAGTATAAAGGACAGGGGAAAGATTTTAGCTGAATAACTAAATAAAATGAACAGTCCAGGACACCCATGAAGTCGATAGAATGCGGTTAACAGACACACCAACTGTAGAGAAAACATATGTTGAGGAAACATTTCCTGTTGAGGAGCTCCAACGAGAGGCAAGCCTACAAGTCATCAAACTGACTCCTTTGGTGGGGATGTAAGTTTGTTGGCTGGTGGGCAGCTGCCATCCTGGGAGCTAGAGTCAGGAGCAGCGCATTGCCCAAGGAATCAGGCCTTTTATGGCTCTGCCAGGGGCCTGGGAACACCCACTCTGCAAGGAGGGAAGGGTGGAGAAAGGATGTGTGGAGAGGGTTATGACAGCTCTCTAGGAGCCCAGCCAGGAGTTTGGCCCTGTATGCGGAGTGGTGGGGATTACAGAGAATATTCATCAAGTGGTTACAAATTAGCAGCTGACTCCCACTGCCCCTTTTTTCCTTACAATAACCACGTGGATTTGTTTTCATAAGAAGAGACTTACCAACTGGAATTTCATGGCTCTGATATCAGCTGTTGGTCCTGTGTTATTTACAGGACTAATTAATGCACCAATAGAAGAGAAAATAAAATTTCCTTCATTTTCTGTACTTAGTAATGCAGTACTAATCTCGAAAAGATGATTATGGTCCAGATTGCCTTGTTAGGAAGAAAGCATGGAGAGCTCTGGAAAATCATAATAAACCAGCTGACTATAAAGATTCAATTTAATAAAACTTCACCATTCAAAGAAATGTGGAGGGAGGTAGTCTAAAGTTTTGATGACATCCTAGTCAAAGAAATTTTAAGGGATTGCAGTATTTATTTCATCAAAAATATTTACTGAGAGTTTTCTATATACCAGACACATACTACGTGAATGAAATTTTCATGAAGTGCTCTCATGGCGCTTACAAATCTCATGGATGGCAATTTTATTACTTTGAAGCATGTAAGTAACTGGGACTAGACTAACTAATTATTGCATTCAATTCCCTTAGGGCAACTGCTTAATGAGTAGACAGCATTATTCAAAATCACCATGATTTCTGTATACAAACAATGGCATTTTAACTGGTAAATAATTTATTCTCTTAAGTACTTAAATCAAATTTCTTCAGATTAATGCACCCTATTCCTTTTCCTGAGCAATGCCCCTTCCGTTCACTGGCACAGATAAAGTTGAGGCTGACCACTAGCCAATTTGGGCAGCTCAAAGAGTAAGGACTTAATGAAATGGAGTTTAATAAATAAAATTAATAGATTCAAGAAAACAGAATGAAATTATTAGTAGGTAGAACCAGTGCTTTGGTGCAGTAAGACCAAGGAGGGTAAGAGACTTGTGGGAGTTACTTATAGCCTCAGTTTACTCATCTGTAAGATGGGGTAACAATAGTAGCTACTTCAAAGGGTCCTTGTGAGGATCAAATTAAATAATGTGTTTAAAAGACTATCACAGCACTTGGCACATACTAATGACTCAATATTTGTTAGTACAACTTATTTTTATTAGTAGAATGCGAACAATTGCTTAGCATATCTGAGCATTTAGTCACATAGCTGTAACTTGGACATTAGTAGTTCAACTAGAATTTTCTCTGCAAAAGGTACTGACATTGACCTTGGGTTCTAAGAGTGGAAGAGTTTTGTATTCCAACTGTCCATTGCTTTTGGGACCAACAGCAAGGTAACAGTTTGGGAGTCCTGAACTTTTTGCCCGATAAAAAGTAACATTCACCTTCTGTTGCCCTTCCCCAGCATAATAGTCTCTAGAATAACCTAATAGGCTTCTGTTGTTGTTACTAAATAAAGGAAATCTTAAATTTTAGCTTTTAAGTATAGAAAAAAAATAAATGATTCTGAGGAATAGGAATTAATGTTTATAAGAATTGTGACTGGTCTGAAAAAAATGATTAGACCCATTTTTAAAGTATCTTCCCTTAGAATCTAAGAAAAGTCATGGAAATTTTTAGAATTAACCTATATAAATTCATTCCACAAAGAGTCAGGCAGTTCCATGGAGGTGTTCAAAGCTCTGCGGTTTTGTCTACAGGGTGCTGAAACTTTTGAACAATTCAAACAACTCACCAGTATTTTTTTTAAATAAAATAAAAGCTGTTTGACAATAAGCCTGGTTAGTTGAGACATCTGTTCCGGTGGCCAGCTGTGCCTGGATGGACTTTGCCTGGATGTATCTTTTTAAATAGTTTAGCAATAAGAGGGATTTGTAATAAGAGTAGCAAAGAAAAATAGACAAGTTGTGTTTAATAAAGCTCTTAACAAATAGAGTATGAAACCCTGGCCAACCGACACTTTAAAAAAATCATTCAAGACCATTCAGATTACAAAATGTAGTTAACTCTTGATCACATACAGGACATTATATATTCGCTCATTCAACACAGCTTTCTTTTTTTTTTAACTATCTCAATTTTATTTTTTTAAATTTTTTATTTTTTTATAGCCATATAATGTATTATTAGCCCCAGGGGTACAGGTCTGTGAATCACCAGGTTTAAACACTTCTGAATTCCAAATTTGTCTGCTCGGGCTGCCATAATAAAATACTATAGATTGGGCAGCTCAAGCAACAGGAATTGATTTTCTCACTGTTCTGGAGGCTGGAAGTCCGAGATCAGGGTGCCAGCATAGGTTAGGTTCTGGTGAGGACTCTCTTCCTGGCTTGCAGACAGATGCCTTCTCATAGGGCAGAGAGAGGGAGACAGCAAGCTCTCTGGTGTCTCTTCTTGTAAAGGCACTAATACTATCATGAGGGCACCCCCCTCACAATCTTATCTAATATTACTTACTTCCAAAGTAAGGAATTCCCCATCTCCAGATACTGTTACACTGAGGGTTAGGGCTTCATCATATGAATCTGGAGGGAACATTAAATTAGTCCATAGCAAGTGCCTTCCTGTGTTTGGGACCAGAAATGCAAATATGATCCTTGTTCTCATGAAGGAGGGGGAAACAAATGAATAAACAAATAGTCAGTTGGTTTCTGAACATGATGACTGCTGTGATGACTGCCATGAAGGAAATGAACAGGACTCAAGAAGGAAAATGACGAAGTGAGAGACAAAGAGGTCACTGGGCCTTCTGGCAGTGGAACACTGAAGCTGAGACCAAGCAATGAAAGGGAGCCAGCCACCAGAGACCAGCCAGCAGAAGGGTGTTCCATAGAAGGGACTACAGGGGCAAAGGCCCTGAGCTGGGCAAGGGCTGCCATGTTCTAGGATCAGATACAAGGCTATTGTGATTTAAGGGTCATGACTGAACAGTGAGAGACACAAGAAGAGATTATAGCAGTAGCTGAGGGCTGGATTATCTGATTTTCTCCAGTTTTCTTCATACCAATGCTGAGGTGTTATTGGTACCTTGTCACTTGTTGTGAGCTAAACCCAGTCACCTACAATATTGTAAATGTCTGTGAATAATTCAGCTTCTTCAGTTCATTTTGCCTGCAGGGATACCCTTTGAAACCAAGACACCTAACCACTTATGGTAATTTAGAAAGACTGAAGATATTTTGTGCCATCACCAGCATGGGATGAGTTAAGCCCAATCAGTTATCCGAGGCAGGTTTTCGTTATTGCAGTAATACCCAAATCTTTAAAATATTAGACAGCATGCGGGGCACCTGGGTGGCTCAGTTCATTAAGCGTCTGCCTTGGGCTCAGGTCATGATTTCACGGTCCTGGGATCAAACCCCACATTGGGCTCCTTGCTCAGTGGGGAGTCTGCTTCTCCCTCTCCCCCTGTCCCCCCCCCCCCACCAACTCTTGCATTCCCTCTCTCATTCTGTCTCTCTCTCAAATAAATAAATTTCTTTAAAAAACCCATTAGACATCATGCTGAGATCAGCTAGGGATCAGCAGCCATGCACAAAGGTGTGACCAGTTAAAAACTGACCCTCTCATTCGGAGTTTAGTTGCAGTGTGACACACTAGATCTGAGGCAGCAAAGTAGCCCACGTATGATTAAAAACCAAGCTGTTGCCTCCCTCTATAATCTACCCAACAGGCATGTTTCCCTCCTCATTTGTTACAAAAGATCTTTTGCCTTGGCACAAGAGCCCAAGGAGGCCTTTGCCTCCAGCTCTGATGTTAGGCCGATGACATCCTTGAGAGGTTGAAAATATTTGCTTCATTGGCCTTTTGGTAAAGTTCAATAGTTTTCCCTGCCTGACATCACCAGGTGTTCAGGAGTAGAATCCCATTTCCTCCTTATCCAGGGAGGCACTTCCTTTCTGTCTGCTTCTGTGTGTTATAAAGAAAAGGTTCCTGAAAAACATGCAATGATTAGATGCAAAAACAGCATGTAAAACGGACAGGTTTTAACCTCCAGTGTCTACAGCCTGGAGGGTAAGGTGTAGTGACTTTTAAAGGATGGGTACGTTGCATGGATCCTTGTCGATTAAACCACTTGATTATCGAAAGTACTGAGTGTCTTACTAACATTTCAGTGCTAGTTGAAAGGTGTCATCATCAAGGGAGAATGTGTATTGTTACTTAAGGGGTCTAATCTAATAATATGCAAACACTAAAAAGAGAAGCAAGAGTTGAGAATTTATGAGAGGCAAGACAAATCGATCATTTCCTGTAACAATGCAGGGGTATCCCCCATTGACACAAATTTATACCCAATTTACACTCAGATTAAATCCTGAGAAACACAATTCTTTCAGCTGTTGGAACCTAGAGTGTGAACCTCCTGGTGCCAACTCTCAGGAAACCCAAGTTATTGCACAGGGAGGATGGATATTTAGTAAATATAATAATGATTTTAATTCTGCAAATAAGCCCTTTCTGCTTTTTAATTCTTTCATGAACTAGACTGTAATGTAAAGCTATTTACTATTAGTCATTTGTATTAGAGCCTAAGTAGATTAATAAACAACCAAATGAAACTATATTACCTAATATATCAGCATGTCATCTGAATGAGTATGGTTACCATACCAATGTGGTATGTATGTACATATGTATATATGTATTTTAAAAGATTTTATTCATTTATTTGAAAGAGAGAGAGCAGGAGTGGAGGGAAGAGCAGGGGGAGAGAGAGAAACAAACTCCCACTGAGCCGGGAGCTGGAGGCAGGTATCCGGGAGCCAGAGACCAACACCATAATGGAAGGCAGACACTCAATGTGCTGAGCCATCCAGGTGCACCCCCCCATGTGGTATTTAGAAGCTGTATATTTTATGGTTTCTCTCATTTGTGGAACATAAGGAATGGCACAGAGGACCATAGGGGAAGGGAGGGAAAACTGAATGGGAAGAAATCAGAAAGGGTGACAAACCCTGAGACTCTGGACTCCTGGAAACAAACTGAGGGTTACAGAAGGGAGGGAGGTGGGGATGGGTTAATGGGGGGATGGGTATTAAGGAGAGCACATGATGTGATTGAGCACTGGGTGTTACATACAACTAATGGGTCATTGAACACTGCATCAAAAACTAATGATGTATTATGTTGACTAATTGAGTATAAAGGAGAGGTCTGTTTTTCAATAATTATTTGAAAGTGTTTTTACTTTAAAAAAAGAAGAAAAAGCCTGGGATTTAAGATGACACTGAACTCAGGAGTATATTAAGTGCACTTGAGCATATGCTCCTTCTAGACAATTGTTTTCTGGATTTAAAGAAAAAGGAGGAAGGAAAAAGAGGGAAGGGAGTGTTTTTGTAGAACATACACACTTTCTTGAACAAGTGATTTGTGCTTAGGCTTTTTGCCCCACCCAGTTTTAGTCATTAGCTCTAAGATTAAATAGGAATTTCCACTGGGAGGGACATCAGTGTGGAGACTGTACAAATGGAAAGGAGCAAAGATCTAAGCAGAAGTTCTGGCTCAGAAGAGAAACTCTAAGAAGAGGTCAGGGGCCGCTATCTGATTCTTACCTGTTAATTCTGGAATTCTTTCCCTGGCGTCTCTTCCACCCATTCATCCGCTCACTCATTCATTCAATGTATTGAGTGCCAGACATCGTCCTTTGGGAACTGTCGTTAAGGAATCCTTTACTGACTTTCTGTTAGTCTCTGTTGTTTTCAAGAATGAAAGAAACAAAAACGTGGGACTCCTGGTATGTGGAACAGATGAGTCCCATTAGAACTTCCTTTCCCTGAATTAGCTCAAAGGGGCAGCCTGGCTCTTTCAGAATACCAGCCAGCTGCCAGTGCCCTTGGCCAGATGTCCATAGAAGGCTCTGGCTCTCGGATTGGGCCAGGAAGAGACTCTGTGACTCCAACATGGGAGCCAGAATCTCTACAAAATGTGTAGGAGAAGATCCAGAAACGTTTGTCATCATCATTCAGAATGCTGACCCCTGATTGAACCCTGCATTGACGAGTGGCCACAGAGACTTTCCCAGATTATGTTCATGGTAGACGTGTTTCGGTGGTGGTAACAGGTATTTTTTCCGATCTGGGGCTGGGCTGAGGCAAGTGATGTGCCTCGGGTATAAAACTGAA
Organism: Taxidea taxus jeffersonii; assembly: GCA_003697995.1. Classification (NCBI taxonomy): domain Eukaryota; kingdom Metazoa; phylum Chordata; class Mammalia; order Carnivora; family Mustelidae; genus Taxidea; species Taxidea taxus. The sequence goes on from RCUC01121186.1 coordinate 10,116, forward strand.
GGAGGCACTTGCTCCTGAGCCCTGGCTGCCCGAGGGCTTTTGTGCAAGCGGGTGCCTTCTTACCGGCTGGACCCAGGTGCCTTGCCTGCCTTACCCTAGCTCTGGCCCCATGAATCAGTCTTTTTTTTTTTTTTTTAAATTTTATCTAACTATTTGACAGAGAGAAAGAGAGAGATATCATAAATAGGCGGAGAGGCAGACAGAGAGAGGGGGAAGCAGGCTCCCCACTGAGCAGAGAGCCCGATGTGGGGCTTGATCCCAGGACCCTGAGATCATAACCTAAACCAAAGGCAGAGGCTTTAACCCACTGAGCCACCCAGGCGCCCCTCTTTTTGCTTTTTAAAGAAATACTTATTAACATCTCAGGGGACTTTTTGGAAGTTGGTTAAGAACTGCCTCAGAATGGTTGCATATGGAACATACTCTATTTTGAAAACTTTGCTGAATAATACCTATTTTCTATGCTGGGTTTGGGTTAAGTTGCAAGCTGCACTAAATCCTTCAGCATCCAAATAAGGGGAGGTGACAATGTTTATTCAGACCTTCCAGTTCCCAGATTATCAGTTCATTTATTCAACCAACATTGATTAGGCACGTACTATGGTCTAGGGATACAAAAAAAGGTAAGTGAAATAGGGGCGCCTGGATGGCTCAGTTGGTTTAGCATCCGACTCTTGATCTCAGCTCAGATCTTGATCTCAGGGTTGTGATTTCAAGCCCCATGTTGGACACCACGCTAGGCATAGAGCCTACTAAAAAAAAATGAAAAACAAAAAACAAAGGTGAGTAAAATAGAGTTCTTTACCCCTAAGGGACTAAGGAGGGGCGT
>ML099744.1:0-11287 GCA_003697995.1 Taxidea taxus jeffersonii
CCCCCCCAGTCCTCTGGGCCCTGAGACGGCATGTCCTCCCGCTGCTCTACTCTTCCTCCTGACCACTGGTCACTTCTACTTCCAGGCTATCCCTGTGTGTCCCAGGGTCCTGGGATTGAGCCCCACGGCGGGCTCCCTGCTCAGTGGGGAGTCTGCTTGTCTCTCTGCCGCTCCCCCCGCTCGTGCTCTCTCTCTTTCAAATAAAATCTTTGGAAAAAATTAATTTAACTCAATTTAATAAAACAAAACATTGTGATCTAACCTCTAAGGCCTCAAAAGCAACCCGTGGAGCATGGCCACCACCACCCCAGCCTCGGGTGTGGGGACCTGGCTGAAACCATCTCCTACAGAGCACCATCCAGAAACAGATAAGACTTCGTGTGGCCCCTCTTTCCCCTCAGCGACTATATCACACCCACGTGTGTGTTCATTCAAACAGCAAGTCCATCCTGCAGTGACGGCAGGTAAGCAATGTGTTCCAAGGGCTCTCTGAGCCTGCCCCCATGCAGCAGCGCCCCAATAGCGCCACCCTCTGACAGGGCCACGGAAGAGCCCCCTGGGGACTCCCAATTGCCTGATGCTCCCCAGGAGCTGTTTCATTTCCTGCTTCCCCTCCCTCCTACTGAAACCACACCCCCCAGCCTGGCTGGGCCTGCTGCAAGGGCAGGGCCCAGGGAGAGGGCACTGGCAGAGGGGGCCCCTGCCAGCTAGGAGCACTCCTGAAGCAGAACTGGGGAGCTGCTCCTCTTGGCTCCGTGTTCACGGAAAGGTGAGCACCAAGGCGGCTACAGGAGGTCCCAGCGCCTTCCCAGGAGCACAGGCACTGTGCTCTGCGGTCCATCCTCCCAGGTGCCGCAAAGTCACAGAGGGAACTTTCAGGGAGGGAGCCATGAGCCTACACTGTCCCCTACAATGTTCATGTCATGGGGACTAAAAGCACCATAAAATGCTAAATTAAAAGTACATAGGGCTAATCATAACAAGCATATTTGGCTAGGACTACTTAAGGGTTACTTTGATAGGCTATGTATGGCTACACAGATCTACTCGTCAAAGACTCCCCACAAGCTCCTTCTGTCCTAGAGCCAGGCACTCGGTAAAGGGAAATTCCCTGGGACCCTCTCTGTGCTCACATACTGGTCCCATCCCCTGGGAACACGAAGGCCCATGAGCAACAGAGCTGGGAACACCAAGGCCCATGAAAGATATGGAGCTGTGTGCACCTGCGCAAGGGAGGCTGGCCTTACCCATGCCTGTGCCAGCCTGGTTCCGGCTCTGCTGCGGGACCACGCTTGTCTCCCCAGGCCCACTCTGGTCGGCCAGGTCTGGCAGTGGGAAGGAAGTGTCACATGTGAGGCCCATGCCATGGTAGAAGCCGGGAATCAGGAAAGTGATATTCTAGAAAACAAAGTGACATTGCAGAACCCAGACCACAGGATCGTCCCCCATCTAATCTGGGGAGAGAATACAAACAACGTGAGCCAAGTCTCTGGACAAGGTTAGGAAAGACTCCAGGTTGTGTTCCTTTTCCCAGACCCGCAAAGCCCCTCGGACACCCAACATGGAATTCAGGACCTCTGCCCCCACTCTTTTTCCCCCCTTTTTCTTATGAAAAAGATAAAATCAACAAAATCAACAACTCAGAAGCTAGTTATACCTACACCGCCATGTCTTCCAAGCAGATGTCGGGCCTATGCCCCACGCAGCCCTGACACCTGAGAGCCACATATGCAACTCCACCTTATGTGGCTCGCAGGGAGTGACAAGGGCCCAGCATATAATTGGCCCCTGAGGTCCAGCAGGCATCTTCACTTTGCTGGTCATGGCCTCAGCACGAGGGTCCCAAGTCCAAACTGCAAGGACACACACCTTCCCTGAATCCACATGTGACCCCTACTCCCGGACAGGTGCCTGCAGCCATGTGAACATGAAACAGAGTCTAACCTCCGAGGCAAGGTGCCTTCCCCACAAGCACACTCCCTGGAAGGACCCAGCGCCCCCAACATTCCTGCAGCAATCACTTGTCAAAAAATCACACTAGGTGCATTTTCATTAACTTCAATCAAACTGAGTTTGCCTTCAGTTAACTAAATTTTAGTTTACTTGCTCCTTAATATTTCTATTAGAAAACAGAGAAGGGGGACGCCTGGGTGGCTCAGTTGGTTAAGCGGCTGCCTTCGGCTCAGGTCATGATCCTGGCGTCCTGGGATCGAGTCCCACATCGGGCTCCTTGCTTGGCAGGGAGCCTGCTTCTCTCTCTGCCTCTGCCTACCACTCTACCTGCCACTCTGTCCGCCTATGCTCGTTCGCTCTCTCTCCCTCTCTCTGACAAATAAATAAATAAATAAATAATCTTAAAGAAAAAGAAAACAGAGAAGGACCCATCTTTGGAGCCACAAAAGAGGTTAAACCTTTGGCTGACTGTCACGAGGCCTGGGGTCAGCCCCACTGAGGACAACAAGAGGAGAGTCCCTCCCTTCATTTGCAGAACCCCTGGAGAACAAGGTATTCAGGGAAAGGCTACAGGCATCCAAGAGCCAGGCCAGCCAGGCGCGTGGACACGGGGACTGTGGGATGTCAAAATGGATGCGCCACTCAGCAACTTCTCCTTCCCCCGTGACCCTCCTGCCATTGAGTAGGAGGCCCACGTCCCCTTCCCAGGAGTCAGGAGGACCCAGGAACCATGTGAGGAGGGGCAGGCCATGGCTGGCGGAGATGCTCACCTGGCCTTGGAGCTCGGCCATCAAGTGACACCAGCCCCAGCAAGAGCCCCAGGCAGCCAGGCCCAAGAGCAGACACGCCTCAGGAGGATGCCAGCCCCAGCTGACTCTACGTGGAACTGAATAAGCTACCCTGCTCAGCTCAGCCCAGAGGGCCAGTTCGTGACCTAAATACCAAATTGTCATGGCCAAGGCCCCAAGCTTACAGTTGTCTGCAGCAATGGAGTCAGTCTACTCAGCCCAGTCTCCAATAGAAACAGGCCTGGATTTCGCTGTGCAGAGACCTCTGCCCCACATACAAGAAATTCAGAGAAAGCTCAAGCCAAGGAAGAAGTTTGTAGACACACCTTCCTCTGACCCTGACCACACAACAGGCTACCCAAGTTGGCTACGGGGGCAGAGGAGGTGTGGACAAGCCCCAACCTCCAGGTGCACTGCTGTGACAGACACCCTTGTCCAGTAACTTAGTTACTGGACCTCGTTCAGGGCAGGTTTCCAGGCCACAGCATCTCCCTCTTCAGGGACAGCACAGGGAGACAAGGCTCTGGACAGTCCCGAGGGTCACTGCATGCTCAGTGTGGGATCCAGGGAAATGAGAGCCTTTAGGGAGAATGGTGCCCAGCATGCCCCAGGGAAAGCCAGTGCGCCAGACCAGTAGACACGGCAGTACAAGGTCTGTGACAAGCACATGTCCTCACTGTGAAAACAGGCCAGCCCCCCGCAGGGGAGCACAGGCCACCCAGGGAGGGCCCACCTTGCCCAGGAGCTCAGTCTTCCCATAACCAAACAGCATCAGAGCAAAGCTGTGGTTGATGCCGTAGATGGTCCCATCGGGCAGGAGGGTGATGAGGCCGCTGATGGTGGAGAAGACCCAGATGGACGCTGAGTAACCCCACTCAGGGACCGTGCAACTATCTTCTGCCATCTCGCTGCTGGACTGAGATTTCAGTTTTAAGCTCAGAGGGAAGGTGGTGCCATCCTTGGCTCTCCCGACAGCCCTCTGAATCTTGAGATTCTGGAAGAAACAACACCCCTGAGCTGACAGCAGTTCATGGCCCAAGCTTTGAGTCTGTAGCTTTAGAGGTGAACCCATCCACACATCAGGAGAAGCAAGCCCAGAAAAGCTTACTCCCCACACTGCTCCTTCTTCCGCAGTCTCCCTGCACCCCACCTCTGTCCCAGGGAAAGCAGAGCCCTGACCAGGAGCTGTGTCTGCAGCAAGGGCACCACAGTCTAGCAGCTGCCCCCCATTCCAGAAAGGCCTGAGGGCAGCACATGCCAGGACAACCAAGAAACACACATGGACTGGACTCCTGTCTGCACCAACCCTGCAGGGAGGGAGGGAGGGCAGGTGTCTCCTGCCCTCTGCCTTGGACCCCCGGCAGCCCCAGGGTCCCACCTCCACAGATGGCCCCCACTGCTCACTGTCCTCCAGTCTGAGGGCCAGCCGCTTCCTGTGGTCGCTGACCGTCCCCTGTCTGTGCCTTCTCAACACCTCTATCCCCACAAAACCACATCCTTGCCCTGTTTCCCTGCCTTAAATAGTTGGAATGGACATAGTTTCGAGTAAATCCTGACCACAGCCTCATCCTAACCGAAAGCTTTGAGAGTGTGCTCCCTTTTGGGTTTCCCGAGGCATACAAGCCCAGGGTTGTGTGTCTACCCCTCACCCAATCCCACCTGCCCCTTTTAGGGGCCACCCTGGAGGACAGGAGATCTGATGGGGCCCATGTGCTGGGAGCCTCTGCTCCCCCTATGCTGTGCCTGGAACAGGGTCAGGACTCGGAGACATCAGGCTCTCCAAGCCACAGCTGCAGGCCAGGCCCCAGGGGGCCCCACAAGGGACAAGAGGTGCAGTGCCAGTCTCCGCTTGCTGCTGGGGTGTTGGGAGCTCCCATTTGAGGTTATCACAAATGTGCTGCTGAGAACAAGCTCACATGTGCCTTCTGGCACACACTTCTCTCCGATGCGTGCAGAGGGCACTCTGAGGTTCACCCATGTTTGCATGGGGCAGGTGCTGCCACACAGGCTCCCAAGGTGGCTGTGCTGACAGACACCCCCGCCAGCTTGGGGACAGAAGAAGGGCACAGACTAGAAGGACTGAGGATGGGGTGAGGGTTCCCACTGGGCTGGAAGCTCAAAAAGAGCAGAGAACCAGCTCCCGGGGCTCAGCTCTCGGCCTGAGGCTGGCCCAAGAACCAAAGGGCAGACAACTGGCTCCCAGCACTCAGCTCTCGGCCTCTGGAAGGCCAGAGAACCAGGGAGCAGAGAACCGGCTCCCAGGGCTCAGCTCTCGGCCACTGGAAGGCCAGAGAACCACGGAGCAGAGAACCGGCTCCCAGAGCTCAGCTCTCTGCCTCTGGAAGGCCAGAGAACCAGGGAGTGCCTATGGACATCCTGAAAGCATCTCTGATTCCTTGCAGCAGCAGAGGTGACTTTAGGCAAAAATCAAGCATCCAGTCAGATGCTGCAGATCACTGGGGTGTGACATCAGTGGAATTCACCTCAGTGAAGGTCATTTGTGTGAAGGGCACACACTAGTAGGAAACGGGACACCTGGGAACTGGGAAGATTCAGTCAGTAACAGAACTTAACCCAACGACCCCAAACCTCCACTGTCCCCAGGGCTGCCACACCCCCATCTGCCTGTCACCCCGCCCTCAGCCAGTTCTCCCTGCTCTTCAAGAACCCCAGACTTCCCAGTAAAGACAGACCCCAGCAGGAGAATCCCACTCCAGGCTCCAACAGGAGGACCTAGGAGACAGGGTGCCCAGTCAGAGAGCCGCTTAAGCTCTGACCCTTGGTCAAGGCCCCGGAGCCCAGAGAGCAGCCCTGGGACCTGGTGCCCCATGTGTACACACAGGATGCTCCGGCTGTCAGAATTACCAGCCTGTGTCACCAGGCCACGGATTCTGGCCTAAGAACTCTCCGGTCACCAAGTAAACACACTCCAGGGACCATATGGCCCCAGGTACAGCTGCCAGATGTGGCAGTCAGGGGTCCGCAGGGGTCCTACCTGGGGGACAGGCTCGCCAGGGGGAGGGAGCTGCACAGAAGGGATCAGGTCTGCGATGGACTGCCCAAGCACCTCCTCCCCAGACGTGTACCCATGCAGGAGAGCAAACGGGCTGTCGCAGGATGTTATGGTGCCCTTGGAGGAAAAACCAGCACTGTTAAGCATTACAGTAAAAACTCCTGGCATTTCACCTTCAAACATCACTGAACGCCATGCCTTCAGGTTAAAAGCAAGACTGTTGTTAGCAGCTCTCCCACAGCAGAAGAGCCAGAGGTGGGTGCGAACTTTCCTCAGGCCCTCCTTCTCCTACCGCTGGAGGCATCCAAATTACCGGCCTCTGGAGCCAAGTCGCCATTCTAATGGTCCCGCACCTGCTACCTCACTGACCTGCTAAGGCACACCTAGGTTCAGGTTCCATCCCACTTTACAGATGAGGAGACCACGGCCAGGAAGACTGCACCCCTGCTCGAGGACACACAGAGAGGGAGGGCTGCCATGGGAGCCCACCTTCCAGAAACCCCAGGGGGTGCACAGCGGGCCACAGAGGGGGCTGAGGCCACAAGAGGCAACACCTGGTCAGCTCCATGTGGCAGGGACGTGGAAGGCACACTCACATCGCTCTGGAAAGCGACCCAGGCCGACACCCGCTCCACGGGCTCCAGTACGACCACGCAGCAAAGGCTGTGCTCCTGCTTCACCTTCTTCATCCACACGGAAACTGGGATCCTCTCCCCACTGCGGCTCACGACGTCCACCTGTGGGAGCACACGGCTTGCCCCGGGCCCTCCCCAGAGCCCAGGCCTGGGGTGTCTGCGACCTCTGCGCCCCTGCCTGACACCTGAGCCCAAGGCCACACATGGCTTCTGACATGGACCCTTAGTCTCTGTGTGGACGCTCTCTCAGAAGACAGGGTTTCCTCACCAGCCTCCTCACAACAGAGCGGGACAACTGTCTGCATCATTTCTTCAAGAAACAGACACCAACATGTGGCGAGCAGTCAGTCACCTGCTGCACAATTGTCAGCCCATGGCCAGTCCCCAGGACAGAGCAGCAGGCCACATCTAATGTCCTCCGGGGCCTGGGCCGGGGCCTCAGCACCTCACATGCAGTCTAACCCATCAACATCCCAGGGGACGCATCATACCAGGAGGACCCAAGTCCCAGGGAGACCTTTCCAGCCATGCCGGCCCTGCCAGTGAACACCAAACAAACCAAACTGGAGAGTCAGGGGGACAGATGGAAGTTCATCGCGACCCCACGGCTCCCTGCCGGTTTGCAAATCACCAAGCTTCCTCCCTGGTCAGGCGGGACCGCCCCTCCTGCCAGGCCCGCAGCCACCTGCTTCTGCTCCTGTGATGCTCCCCCTGCCACCCCAGCTGCTCCTCACCCAAGCACCGCCCCTGGGGAAGGCCCACTCACCACTGTACCGAACACGACAGCGGCTCGGCCGTCAGCCTCCACGTGCTCTTCGCTGAGGGCCTTCACCACGTCAGAATCGGGCTTCAGGAAGAACTGCGTGAGTTTCTGGCCGATCAGGTCATGGCTGCTGTGCCCCAGGAGCTGGCAAGCCTTGTCGTTGGCAACCAGGATCTGGAATTGCAGAGAGGAAAAGACATGCGCATCAGCAGCAGTGCCACCAGCCCGAACCTGGAGACCCGTCCGCCCCCAGCGTCCTGCAGTGGACAGGCTCACGGCTGCGACACCCTAGGCTCCCCGGGTCTTAACCATGGGGAAACAAGAAATGCCAGCGCCACGACTGAAACCACGTTTCCCTCACCCGCCAGAACGGGCTCGCCATGCCATCAGTGCCACATGGAAGACACAGGGACTCCTGCCACACTCCCAGCCATCTGATGATTTCAGTTATTTGTATGTAAATGCCCGTCAGGTGAACACAGTTACCTCAGATGGCGAGTACCAGTTCTCACTGTCACTGAGCCAACACCCTATAGAGCACAAGGCAGTCACGCAGCTCAGCCCCATCCTTGAATCTCTACCTTGACAGGAGGATTCAATTTGTTTTGACTGATTCATACTCAGGTCTCTTATGCAGTTAAGTGCAGGTCTCTAACTGCACTTAACACACTCCAGTTCCCCTGTCTGAGGTTACAGGTTGAAGGCACAGACCACACTCGCACAGCAGGGTCACAAACCGCAGCCAGTACCTCTGTGGTCTTCGCGTCCACAGTGAACACGGCCTTGTTCGGGTTGCACACGGGGGTCGGGAACAGGGGCGTGGACCACCCTGAGGACAAGCCCCGCAGGAGGGAGCAGCAGGACGCACTGCCCAGGGACCCGGCCAGGTCGGTCTGCTCCGGCGGCACCAGGCAGTGCAGTTTGCTGGTGCAGATGCTCTGGGCAGCCAGGGACGACAGACAATAGGAGTTCCATTTGTCTTCTGGAAAGGAAAGGAAAGGAAAGGGAGCTTTAGAGCTCACAAGGCTGCCCGGAGCCCACCTCTCAGACACACCAAAGCCCACAGCTCCTGCTCTCAACTCCTGCAGAAGGGTGCAGAGTTCAAGCTCCACACTCCAGTGTCTGTCCGAACAGCCCCGAGTCCAGCTAAATACCCCCGGGTGCTGTCCGGCCAGAGTCACATCCTACAGGAAATACAATGGCCCAAGCTCAGCGTTTCTGTGTAAATGCCCTCTGAAGTCCCTTCCCAACGCCCCCACCAAGGGGTGCTGTCCTATGTCTGTCCTTACAGACCCACAGCCCCTCCAGCTACCCACCCCCTTGCACTTGTTCCTGGAAAGCCTCCCAAATCCAAGAGCTGCCTGCTGTCTCTGCCTCTCCCACCATTCCCTCATTCACAGGTCAGGTTCACTTCCCACCCCTCCAGAAAACCTGATCTCAGCAAAACGTCCAGTGGCCCGAGATGCTCAAGCCCACAGCCAATTCTCAGCGCTCACCCTACCCCAGCCCTCAGCAGCACTGGGCCAGGGGGTCAGTCCCCACCTCCTAAACCATCTGCCCTGGGTGGGGTTCCCTCTCCCCTCCACCTTTCTGACCTCTCACCACTGCAGAAGCCTGGACGCAGGCTCACCCCCTCTACTCCGTCCCACCCACTCCTCGATGGCTTCTAACACACTCCATGTGGGAAGGTGCTGCCCACCCCACACATGGCATCCCTGCCCTGCCTCTCTCCTTTCCCATCTCAGTAAATGGCAACTCCATCCTTCAAGCAGCTCAAAATCCAAACAATAACAACTCTTCTCTCCTTTCTCCTTCTCTTTTCACGAGCCCGCCCTGGACCATTCTCTGGGCCTGGAAACCGCATGGCCAGCTACTTAGCCCTCCTCTTTCCTAGCCCAAGCTCAGCTTGACCCTTCTCACACCATAGGATAGGCATTGTGACCCTAGCTCTGTCCCTGCTCCCCATGTAGAGATCAGGAAGCCCATGCTCCTGGGGCAGCTGCCTACCTCCCAGATCGGCCCAGCCCTCCCAGCAGAATCTCTGGCCATCACCAGGAGAACCCAGCATGTTTCCCTCCGAACACTCCTACCCTGTGCTCCAGACTGGTGTGGGAGCTGGGCTCCAACCCTCCTCCTCCTCCAGCAGCCCCTTTCCTCTGGGTCCAGACCTTCCCACTGTCCTAACTGACTTCCCTGCGCTCTAGGCCTGCCCAGCCGCAGGCCTGCACCTGCTATCTCCTTAGGCACCCCCTCAGACGACGAGCCCACTAAGCTCTGGAGGCAGAGACTGACTTGGGATAAACAAGTGAGTGAGTGGGCAGCAGGAGCCTCGACATCTCAGCCCAGGCCGGGCACAGCCTTCTGCACCAGGTAGCTCACTGCCCTCAAGCCCATGTAAGTCTGCATCCGGGAGGAAAGCATGAGGCTGCAACACAGTCAGCAAACAGTTACTGAACTAAATCAGCAAAACTGTATTTCACTTGCGCAGCAACACTGTCCACAGTAGTGCCCGCACACACTCTGAAGCAAGGTCTTGGTAGAAGAATCCCAGCAGCACCCACACAGCCTGGGAGGGGCCTGCGGGCATCACCCTGTACACAGTGAGAACCGCACACCCGACCAGAGCCTAGAAGGACTTGCTACTTTCATCTTCAACACTGAAGCCCACGATGCCAGGAAGGGGTTACCGGAGAGGCCCATCCTGCTCTGGCAGAGCTTCGAAAGCCCATTCCTCCTGCTCAGGTGTCTGTGGGCCGAGGACAGGGACTCGCTGGGCTCAGTGGCAGTCCACGCAGCTGGGCTCTCAGGGGAGCCTCCACCCTCCATCGGGAGCCCGCCGGCCAGGGGAGCAACTGTCAGCTAGAAAACAAAGTGAACCCCATCGGCATCAGCAACACAACAACAGGAAAGCAGTTTAAGCAACTAATGCTTCAGCAGGCTGAATGCAGCTCAGCCCCAAGAGGCTCCCACGCCCCCAATGCCACGTGGGCCAGGACCTCCAGTTTCTCCATTTTGGAGAAATGCAGAGGAAGTAATGGGAGAGAGAAGGAAACAGAGGGAAAGAACAGAGCACAATAGGAAGGGGCCCGTGCAGCTCTGTGTGGCCCCAGCCTTCCCCAAATCCAGGGGTTCTGACCAGTGGCACTGAGAACCATCCACGGGGCTGCTGACAAATGAGTGACACAAAGCCACAGCAGAGAACCCAGAGGCAAGCCTGGTACAGGTATTTGTGTATTTAACTGTATTTTCTAAGTACTTGTAGATTTGCCAACAGTTGTAAGGAAAAAAGTACAAAAAAAATCTCATGTCTGCCTCACAATTTCCTCCAGACAGTGCTGGAGGCCTGGGCCAGGGGCCTGGATGAAGTAAGGAGCCGAAGGCGCCAGGGCAACATGCCCATCCTGAGCCCGGGTGCCCTCTCCATGGTCTCCTTCTGAGCATGTGGAAACCATTTCTGAGACCCGCACCGGCCTCTTCCCCCATCAGGTTCCCTCATGGGTACACACAGGCCCAAAGACTGGCCGAGGAGCTTCCTTTGTAAGAAGAGCAAGTTTCAATGAGCAGGCGGGGGCACCTGCACAGGACAGACCTGCTGTGGAAAGAAAAGGGGGGCTGGCCCTTCCCACACCCCATTGTAGCACGGAACTCCAAGGAGGCCCAGCCCGCCAGTTCTGCCCTGGCTTGAGGTCATCATGAAGACTTGCCAGCAGCACAGGAGGGCAGTGACTCCCACAGTTAACAGTGTGTGAGCCCAGTTTGTAATTGGGGTCTCTGTATGGGGTCTCTGGTACGCTCATGCCCCAGGCCCTTCAGCTGTCAGGGCCTGGCCAACACTCGCCTCAGTGCCAAGCTCCTGAGCATAGTGGGGCAGGGGTCCCCAAGACAGAAAACTGAAGGCCCCACTATCACTAGTGTGGAAGGATGCTAACATCAAAACATGCCAAAGAGGGGCGCCAGGGTGGCTCAGTGGGTTAAAGCCTCTGCCTTCGGCTCAGGTCATGATCCCAGGGTCCTGGGATCGAGCCCCGCCTTGGGCTCTCTGCTCAGTGGGAAGCCTGCCTCCCCCCCTCTCTCTGCCTGCCTCTCTGCCTACTTGTGATCTCTGCCTGTCAAATAAATAAATAAAATCTTTAAA
>ML099744.1:11387-29378 GCA_003697995.1 Taxidea taxus jeffersonii
AAAAAAAAAAAAAAAAACATGCCAAAGAGCTACCCAAATGGAGACCGGCACAGCAGAGGACCAAACAGGAGAACAAACCCAATCAGCTTCAGGAACAGACCAACATCTGTTAAGGAGCTTGGCACTCAGTGAAGCTCCATGGGGAATGAACAGCATGCCCCAGCACAGCGAGGCCCTGGACAACCCCCTGGCCTTCCCACCTCAGCCCCCTTCTAAGCAAAATGTGAATAGCGCTCCGGTGAGGACCCCAGGACCTAAGCCAAACCACAAATGCTGAGTGCCCTAGGAGCTGCCAGTTCTCAAAAGAATTAGATAATCAGCCCAGGGTGATGCTGCATCCCTGTGACTTGCCACATACAAACATTAGTTCTAGGTGAATTTAAAAAACAAAAGTCCTAGAAAAAAATAAGAGAATACAATGGTCTTGATAACTACTTGAGAGCAGCTAGGTATCAGTCTGTGGCATCTCTGAGCTACCTGAGAGTGAGACTCACCCGTGAAAAGATAAAGACACCAGTGAGCTGCAGACCCCCTCACGAAGCGGGAGCCCCCTCAGAGAAGCCGGGTGCCCTGAGCAGGGGAAGTGTGGTCCCAGTTCAGCAGCCCAGGCCCTGTCAAAAGCAATCTTCTCAGAAGCAAAGCATCCTAAATACGGGTTTCCAAAAGCAAAACCAACCAAATGTGCTCCCTTCCAGTGACACAGACAAGGAAACAAGCCCCCAGTCTTACAGAAAACTCAAACGGACTCAGACACATGAGAACATCATTTACTACAAATGCCTCTGTTTATATTTAAAATACGAGAGCCGGGAGTCTCGGAAGGGAGCAGAACAAGACTTTCTCAGAAACAACTACATACTGGAAGAATCAAACCAGTTTTTTAGAAATTAAATGTTTGCATTTCAGTCTTAAAAAAATGAATTCATAATTTAAACTTTCCATCAAAGATCTCTAGGCCCAGATGGCTTCACTGGTAAATTCTATCGAATGTTTAAGAAGGAAATAACTTCAATACTTCACAAACTCCTCCAGAAATTAAAAACAGGCAGAGCACATCCAGCCCAGTGTTTGAAGCTAGCATCACGCTGATACACCACACAAAAACACTGCTAGAAAAGGAAACCGCAGACCAATAACTCTTGTGAACACAGATGCAAAAATCCTCAACAAGACGTTAGCAAATCCACTGAGGCAATATGTAAAAAGGAGAATTCACTACAACCAAGAGGGGCTTATCAAAGCAATAAAAAGCTGGCTTAACATTTGGAAATCAGTCAACATAATTCACCATATCAAAAGGCTAAAGAAGAAAAAAAAGGAGGGAAAAAAATCACACAATCATATTGAAGGGCCTGACGCCATTCAAGGCGGCAGCCCTTTTGCTGTTTACATTAAGCTGAAGACATTCCAAAGTGGTTCCTACACATGCAAATAAAGGATGGGACAAGAACCAATAGAAATGGTTCCTATACATGCAAATAGGGAATCGGACATGAACCAATAGAGGGTGATTCTCCATATGTAAACAAGGGAACAAGTGCGAGCCAATCAGGGTTATTGCCCTATATGCTAACGAAGAATGGAAAAACAACCAGTAAGAAAAACTCCCTGTCAGCAGTTTTTCCTAACTGACCAACCCTCCTCTGACAACACAGCTTAAGTCACCTCAGACACCAATCATTTTCAAGGTTTTCAAGGTCACCCACACATGTAACTATGTACTTTTTGCCATGTAAAATTGCCTATATAATCTCTGTAAAATTCCAGCGGGGGGCTCCTCCTGGACTCCGCTGCGTCCGTGTGTGGGACGAGCCCGAGCTGCAGCCCACCCGCCTGAATAAAGCCTTGCTTTTGCATTTCGGAACGTCTGGCTCTCGGTGGTCTTTTTGGTGGTGGTCTCATGATCTGGGCATAACAATATCAACTGATATCAAAAAACCATTAGACAGGGGCGCCTGGGTGGCTCAGTGGGTTAAAGCCTCTGCCTTCGGCTCAGGTCATGATCTCAGGGTCCTGGGATGGAGCCCCAGGGAGCCTGCTTCCCTTTCTCTCTCTCTGCCTGCCTCTCTGCCTCCTGTGATCTCTGTCTGTCAGATAAACAAATAAAATCTTTAAAAAAAAACAACCATTGGACAAAATCCAACACCCCGTCAGGGGAACAAACACTCACAGGTGAGGAGGAAGAAACATCCTCCACCTGCCCAGGGGCACACACGAAGAACCCACGGTCGGCAAAGCCGGCCTTCCAAGGTCCGGAGCAGGGTGAGGAAGCCCAACTAGCCTCTTTTCTTCAGCACTCTCCTAGGAGAACAGCCAGTAAACAGAGGCAAGAGGAAGAAATAAAAGGCACATATACCAGGAAGAACGGCATAAAGCTGTCTCAATTCATACACGACAGGATCACATACATAGAAAAATCCTTAGCGGTCATAAGAAGTCTAACAACTAGAGATTTTTTTTTAAAGGGGGTGGAGGATGAAGGGTTTAAACAGACACTTCACCAAAGAAGGCATACAAATCACAAAGAAGCACATGAGAAAAACGTTCACCACCATTAGTAATGTGGGAAACGCAAGTTCAACTGTCATGAGCCGTCACACACCAGCACTAGGGCGACAAAAATTACAAAGAGTGGAAACACAGAGCATCAGTCAGGGTGGGAGCAGCTAGAACACTCGCAGAGTATCGGCGGGAAGACACGATGTGCACACACAGGCCCCGGAAAGCAGGCTGCCAGTCAGGCCAGGACACAGGGCTTGCATGAAGTATCTGCCCGAGAGAGAGATTCAGAACAGCCCCAAACTGGAAACAATCCAAATGTCCCTTGGGGGAGAACAGATAAGCAAATCAAAGCATAGCCACACAAAAGAGCCCTATACTCAGCAATAGGAAAGAAGACACAAGGAGACAACAATGGCTCAGATGGCCCTTAGAGCCCTGGAGCTGTGCAGGAGAACACTTCCTGCAGGGGTTCGAGGCCTGAAGCTCGCAGGCCTACCTAGCCGGGCAGAAAGCAGAGCACAGCCAGACCCGGGCATGGGCAGGGGCGGCGGAGTTGGGGAGGCTGACTAAGAAAGAGCAGAGGGGCTTTGGAGGGTGATGGGAAAGCTCTCCTCCTCATGATCCTGTGGGACTATCTCAACGCTCCCTGAACCAGGTACTGACCATCGTTTTAGTGTCTGTAAATTATCTTAATACAGCTAATGTGTTATGTCAATGAATGATGAAGCAGGTAGTCAGGGCTGAAAAGAAAATTAGAGGATCGGTAGATTTATATGAATAAAAAACCAAAAATGCAATGCAGGGAAATAAGAACATAGAACTGGGAGAGAGAAGTTAAGAGATAAAGACGGAGAGAACTGAACAGCTAGCTAGAGAGAGAGTGGAGAGCTAAGAGTAAGGAACAAAGCCACAGACCAGCCTCCCAGATGTGAAAACCCAATAGGAAGCCGTGGTCTGGGTCTGTCCAAGCAGGAATAACCAAACAGATCAAAGGAACAGACAGTGGCCACCACCAGCCCCGTGTGGGAAAGAATCCTGGACGCTTGACAGGGAATGGCGCCCAGCACTAGCCGCAGGCCCACGGGGAAGCCAGGCAGCTCCATGTGCCTCCAAGAAACAGTAATAGCGGAGCGATCAACATGCCACATGGGAAAAGCCATGTCCAAGACACCAAAGACTTATCCTGTGAAACTCAAAACTTTCATAGATAATTAGAAACACCTTCAGTAAGACTTTAAGCAAGGAAGGTCTTCTTCAACAAGACACAAAAAGCTCTAACTGTAAGACTGATAAATTTATCATTAAAGTTCAGAATGTCCGTTCACCAAAAATACCACAAACAAAATGAAAGAAACCCCGAACTGGGAAAAGATAGTTGCCACATATATAACCAGGAAATTAATATCCAAGAGAGTTTAAAACACCAATAATATAAAATTTAAAAAAATAATAATACAGTAAAAGACACACAGCTCCGTGGAAAAGATGGAAAAAAGAATTTCACAGAAGAGGAACCCTTGGTGGACATTAAACCTGTAACAGGGGGCTTAGCTTTATTAGCACAATCATAGCCATTTTATACCTACTAAACCAGCAAAACCTAATAATTCTAAATTAATGTAACCTCTTCAGAAAACAGTTTAAGTCACACATTAACCTACTGGGACAGCATATCCCACTCTTAGACTTATATTCTATAGGATCCTTGAACATAAGCAGCAAATCACACTAAAAAATGTTCAGGGCAGCATAGCCCTCAATGGCAAAAGAAAAAAAGAAGAAAAGAATAAACCTGAACACTCATCAACAAGAAAACAGATTTAAAATTCTGGCATATTCATACTATGAGTCATAACAGTGAAGACAAATTCTATACACGCAATGAGGATAAATCTCGCAATATAATAAGTGAAAAAAATCAAATTACAAAAGACCATTGAGAGTAAAATTCCCTTTCTACAACATCCCCCATCTACATATATTGCTGAAGGGTATACACAAATGTGGAAAAACCCAAACTTCCGGCAGGTTTCCTCTGAGGGTCCAGCAGCAAGATGGAATGGAGGGCCATACAATGGCGTAAGGTCTTTCAGTTCCTAATTTGGGGATTGGGCTTAAATGTGCTCACTTCATTGTTATGATTCATGACTAATGTCGCATTTATCCTTTTGAATGGTCAACCAGCATAAGCTAAAAAGTTAAGAGATGTTTCCTACACATACACATATATCTAGCGTGGGATCACAGGAGCAACAGCTGATTAGGAACCAACAGTAAGAAGAAAAGAGAAATTAGATAGCAAACTAACAGAACCTGTTGCTTCCCTTCTCTAAGCATCTAAAGGGACTATTTCTAAAATAAAGAACAACATGATGAGTTTCATTTCTATTTCTACAACCAACCTACTGACAAAGCACAGAGACTTGATGATAGCTTCAGACTACACTGTGAATGTGAGAAAACTCTGACTTGTAAAAAAAAAAAAACAAAAACCTCTCTTCAGACTACATTGTAAGTTTATTAATAAAACTCTAGAATACACTGTAAGTATTATAAAAGTTGACTTCTTAAAGGTAACAAGAAGAGAGAGAGAAGGGAAGAAAGGGAAGGGAGGGTAGGGGCCAATGCTTGGTCTTGCATGGGGGGGGAGAGGGTAGAGAAATGGTGTCTAAAGCCGACAAATCAAGTAGTTTCAAGAAAGCCAAATCCCTTTGTGGCTTCTGTGCCCTCTGTGGCTGGCCACAGGCCGGTCAGCATTGCACACATCTACGCCATGTGGCACCAAGGCCCACAGCACCTCAGCAGAGCCACCCAGCACCTCCAGCTCCAGAGGCACAGGCCGGCCTCTGAGAACACCGAGCCTGGCTTCACACAACCTTACATCACTCCTTTTTCACAGGCTTAATTCAAAGACTAACCAGAAACTCCTGCCAGTCCAGCCCTAAGTTTTTAGAATAATTTTCCTGAGTTTTGGGTTTTTCGTACCTACTCTGAGCAGAAGATACAGGATGTTGAACCCAGGAGCACCGGGTGGTGTCTCGGTGATCCTACTACTGTTGCTAGTTTTGATTTCAGAAGGCGTGAGTGACTACCCTCAGACCAAACAGAAGCAAGGAGAAATTTGCAGGGAGCTTCTGGGAAAGTACTCTGAGCTTATGGGTGAACTCCAGGAGGCCACCATCTTTCCCTCACCGAGCTAGGAAGCTCCCACCACTGCTGGACCACCAGGAGCAGAACCAGCCTCAGAATGAAGCCAACACAGCGGGTAGCAGAGCCGGAGATGGCAAGGATGTCGTTTTGAGGATAAACCTACCCTAAAATCTGCCTTGCTCTGGACTTTGGGGGCCAATAATTACTCCCCACTCCCCGCCCCAGGGCCCTTCTGGGACTGTGTCTCTTTCTCACCTGGAGGCATCCTAAAGACTATCTAGGATGATGGCTGCTGGGTTGGAGAACGTGAGCAAGAGGCATTTCCCAGACCTGAAATGTCAACAAGGGCTTCCTAGAGGAGGCACCGGCCAGCGGAGCACCAAAAGGGGAGTGAAGAAGCCTTGCTGGCGGACAGCCAGCGGCACCCTAAGACCAAGATTCCCACAGCACCCTCGGGGAGGAGTACGTGGGGACGGGCCTGAAGAAGTCAGGCCTAACGCCCAGGGCCTCCTACTAAGCCTGCCCAGGCCCTTTGGACATGTTCCCAAAGACCGACTTTAAAGAGGTCTGTGCTTGGGAGTGACACGACCAGAACCGCATTCTACCTAAGATCGCTGCAGGGGCAGGGGCAGGGGCGTGGCGGGCCGGCAAGCGACGCAGGCGAGAAACAGGCGGTCTGGAATCACAGCAGCGGCGGAAAAGACCGCGCGGGGACACAGAAGGCAGAATTCGGCAAAGGACGGGCAGTTACTGGGTGTTGAGGTGAAGAAAGGAAGAGGCTGCAAGGCGTCCAGACCGCACCCCGGGCTCCGCAGTCGTCTGGGAAGAGAGGACGAAGAAGGCGGCCGGGCACGCGAGGGGCCGCGGGCGAGACGTCGGCCGCAGAGCGTGCCCACAGACCCGCCGGCGCCGCAGCGAGCAGTGAGAGGACGGCGGGCAATGGGACGTCAGCAAAGCGCACGCGGCCAGCTCCGGGGCGGACTGGGCGCCGGCGGACGTAGGCCCCGGCGTCGCCCCGGAGAGCAGGTGCGGCCTGGCCCCCGGCCGGTCCCCCAGCCAGGGCGCCTCAAACGGTCTCAAAGCGGTGGCGGGCCACCAGCGGCCGTAGCCGCACGGAGGGGGCGCGGGGGCGCAGGACTCGGCAGGAGCTCGTCCACCGGCCGCACCAGGAGCGCCTGGAGCCCGGGCCCGCTCTCTCCAGCGCAGGTACCTCACCTGGGGCCTGCCGCAGTCCCCCCGCCAAGTTTGTTTCACCGCGCGGAGCGAGCCTCGCCTCCCCTTTCGCCCACCGGCCAATCGTAGAACAATTCGTGTCTATTGACAGGCCCTCCGAGCCAACCACTAGACCTGGGGGCGGGACTCAGCGCGGAAGAGCCGAGAAGACCGCGCTCCCGGTTGCTAGGGACGCACTGGACCCCCTTACGGCGCCTCGGAGGGATCAAAAAAGATACAACGCCTCCGCCCGCGGGATTTGAGTGACTCTGTTTCCTCCAGTCTCCGAATCCGCCAGGGTCCCCTCTCTGAGGCCTCGAAGGCGAGGGGCGAAAGGAGGCTCCCTCACGGGTCAGGCACGCCGCAGGGCCGAGGGATCGACGGAGGCTGCGGCCCACTGGACTGGGTCAACGTCCTGGACCCCGATAGGTTGTCCCGGCACCTGCGGGAGGGGCTGGCCCCCGGTGCCTCGGCCCCAGCACGAGCGCGGGCGCCCAGCGCTGAGCGTTAACTGCAGACGGTCCCTTCTCACCGGCCAAGTCCGCGCGGCGACGGACGAAGTTGGCCAGTGCACAGACGCAGCCGCTGAGGCCTGGAGGGGCCGGCACGCACTCGACTGGCCCGCACTTTGCAGTCCCGCGCAGAGACCCTCCACGAGCCCACGAGCCCCCAGCATCTCCCAGATTCTTCTCTCCGCTCTCCTGCAGCCACGGCTCTGTGCGTGCGGCCCCGCCACCCCTGTCTTCTGCCCCTCTCCTCATCTCCAGAAGCCTCCGGGGCGCTCTCACATTACCTGTCCCGGGGAGGTGAGGCGGCCTACGCCTGTGGCTGAGGACCACATGGCCTCTCCGCTGAACTACAATTCCCATGAAGTGCTGAGGCTGCGCAGGCGCGTCGGGGTTCAAACCCTGGGTAGGATTCCATTGGCTGAGCCAGCACCAAGTCGGGACCCCTGATTGGCTGAGGGGCCTGAGGCGACAGATTCCGGAAAGGGGAAGAGCAGCCAACATGGCGGCGGAACGCGGCGCGGGCCAGCAACAGTCGCAGGAGATGATGGAGGGTGAGCGGCTCCGTGGGGCGGCAGCCCAAGGGCCCAGCGGGCGGGAGGGCAGCGGCCCGCACCGGCCTTGCCTGAGAGAAGCGGACCGTCCCGCCTCTGACCGTGGCCAGAGCCTCGCAGCGCGCCCTGACAGCTGCCAGCCGGCTCAGCTGGTCAGGTTCGGCCCGGGACCCGGGGACCCCGGGCGGAGGCTGCAGTGGTCAGGAAGGCTCGGGCGGCTCAGAGGCGCCAAACCCAAGGCCGTCTGGGAGTAGCGGCGCGGGCGGGCGGGTACTGACGACACGGTGGTCCCGCTGCCCGGGCGCCCACCTGCTGGTGGGAGCCTTGCACCGAATCTAGGAGCCTGGTACGCCGCGGGTATGTCCTCCGGGCAGCCATCGGGGAAACTGAGGCGCGGGGTGCCGTGGGACCTGCCCGAGTTGGCTCGTGGGTGAACGTGGTGGAGGTGAAGAAGAATCCTCTCGTAAGAGAATGGGTTGTTGGGAAGGGATGGAAAGGAGCCGAGAGACTGAACTGTTAAACAACGGAAGCCTGCTTTCAAAGCTGTCATAGTTCTGAAAAGACTAAATTAAACCTTTTGTTGTATTGAAAACAGTCATTTGCATATTATATGTGCATATAGTTATACATACACA
This sequence comes from Taxidea taxus jeffersonii, assembly GCA_003697995.1. Classification (NCBI taxonomy): domain Eukaryota; kingdom Metazoa; phylum Chordata; class Mammalia; order Carnivora; family Mustelidae; genus Taxidea; species Taxidea taxus. The sequence goes on from ML099744.1 coordinate 19,947, forward strand.
CACCAGTTGGAGAGTCAGTCTTGTCTTCAAGTGCTTACATGCTTTGCTCTCCGCTAGTTTGGGGGAGGGAGGAAGTTCATCCACTATCTTATGTGTAAAGTGCTCGGGAAGAAGGATGGGAGGTGGAGTGCGAAGAAGAGCTGACATGTTTGGAGTGATGGCTGCCCAACCAAATCCAGCTCTGACCTGAACCTTGAAGGATAACTGCAAATCACCAGGTTGCGGAAAGATCAAATATCATTTCAGGCCAGAAAAAGACTAAAGCAAAGGTCTGTGAAAGAAGGTGGTCTGTTTGAAAGGAAATTTGACCAAGAGTGACTGTGCTATTGGAGGAAGGTGGCAAGAGAAGGTCGTGGAGTACCTTGGGGAAGGGTCTTGGATCTTGTTGAGCAAAAAAGCACCTCTTCCTATCCCCTCTCCTCAACACCGTCCTCCCAATCTACTCCTTCCTTTTCACCTGTTTCCATGTCTTGGTAAATGACAAATACAAAACTTAGGTGATTCTCTCTCTCCCACTCCTACCCATCCAAATTAATCAACAAGTTCTGATGCCTCTATATCCTTAATCTCTCCAGGTCTTCAATACCTCTTCCATTCCCACTGTCTGTACTTTGAACTAGCCCATTGTTCCCAGGATCCCAAAGTTGCCTTATAGTTGGATCTACAGTCTCGTGCTCCAGACCCTCTGCTGCCTTCAAGATAGTGTCCCACATTTCACTTTGGCTGCCCTTCATTAGCTAAGTCCCTGCCACCCTGGTCACAGCCATACCACACCCAGTAGAATTTGCTCTCTCTTAGCCTTGACCACAGAGTGCCCTGTGCCTGGTAACTAATTACCAAGTGTTTATTCCATGTCATGCACATGCTGACTGCTTTTGTGCCCTTTGCGCTTTAGTCCTAACAACACCTGTGGTCTGTGGGTCCTATCCTAGTCCGCTTATACAGATGAGGAGAGTGAGGCTTGGAAAAGCAAATAGCCTTCCAGCACTGTGTTCGTATGGGCAAGGCGAAATTTCAGCAGGAGTCACTGGCAGTCCAAAAACTTTTGGAGTCGGGGCATCTAGGTGGCTTAATCACTTAAGCATCTACCTTCAGCTCAGGTCATGATCCTAGAGTTCTGGGATCTGGGCTTCTTGCTCAGTGGGGAGCCTGCCTCTCCCTCTCCCTCTGCCTGCCTGCGCTGCTCTACCTGTTTGTGCTCGCTCGCACTCTCGCTCGCTCTCTGTCAAATAAATAAAATCTTTTAAAAAAATAAAAATTAAAAAAAAAACTTTTGTTGGAGTCAAAGATCAGATTTGGATTTTACAATCACATCAGATTCTCTGGCAATACAGAATAGATTAGACAGAGCCAGAAAAGTCCCAGAGAGACCAGTTAGAATGCCAGGCAGGAGCCCAGGCAATTGCCAGGGTGGGGAAGAAGGAAGGCTTGGGAGGTTGATTTCATAAGAACTTGATTTTATCCAGCCCGCTTCCCTGGGTTCTACTTTTCTAGGCCCAGGAGGAGATACAAAGAAGAAATAAAACTTCCTTTCCCCAAAGAGTATACCCCTTTGTGGACAAACTGTAGCCAGGAAAGAAAATACTTTCAGTATTGTTGATAATTCCCAATAACTTATTACTGTTTCAGCTCTTCACGATAGACTTCCAAGGGAGATCATGAAAAAAGCTGGAAAAAGGAAAATTATTTGACAGTCTTACCAAAGAATTTTTACCAACCTGCCATATTTAGTCTTGCCTTATTTATTAATTCAAAAAAATACTTATTTCCCAGCCTTTCAAAGCTGTTGGCCAGTATCACTGTGTGCATATGTTTGGCATCGGTGACCTTTATGTGGGGTATTTGGCACTATTGGCTGCCTTCTCCTTTTTCATTACAGCCTTCCCTCTGCCCACAGTCTGATTTGAGTTAGTCTTGATTTCTTTCAGAACGTGGGCCTGTGAACTGGGCTGGTTTTCTTGGCCAAATGGATAGTGGAGCATGGATGAAGGTATGTGGTGGAAGGGTCATGATGTTCCCCGCTACGTGGACGTCCAGGCCAAAAGTGAGCCACACAGGAGGTGCTTCACTGTGTCACCCGTTAGTGTGCTTGGTCACAAATGACCCAGGGCTTTTACAACGTCTGGGAATTCTTCACAATTTCCTTGAGGGCAAGAATAGTCTGTTACTCATCTAGTCCCCATGTGTCCTCCCTGCTCTGCCCTCCCCCACACAAGTTTTCCCCACCACTGTACGTCGCAGATGATGCCCAAGACAGGAAAGACATTCGTGTTTGTTGAGCTGACTTCAACAAATGTTTCTCAATGAAGTCTTTTTGACTTACAGCTGGATGTCCGTCTGTTAAATGTTCTTCTGGGAGTCACATAAAGTGGCTGTGAGTTCTTACTGATGTGTGTGGGCTTAGTTGACAGGCGAGTCGAATCTGAAGAGTCTGGCGATGAGGAAGGGAAGAAGCAGAGCAGCGGTATAGTGGCGGACCTCAGTGAGCACAGCCTAAAGGATGGAGAGGAGCAGAGGGAAGAGGACCCAGAAGGTACCAGGCCGAGTTAAGAGCCTTAAACTCTCTAAGGGGGGAGGATGCAGCCGTGTTGCATGTGATCTGCCCAACCCCACCACACCTCGTTGTGTGGTGTGGAGGCGAGGGCGGTGGAGGACTGCTGTGCGGGAGGGGCATTCATTTAGCTGGTTCTAGATCTGCTGATGTGGCAGTAGAGGCCCGTGGGGGGGCTGGAGGCCATGCTCTTGGAGCATTGCGCCCCCTGAGGCACTCCCTTCATGGGCTGACTCATTTATGCCACTTGCAAGTGGGATGCATTTTTTTTTTTTTTTTTAGTTCCACTGAAGGCAAACGCTACTACTAATAACATTATTAGTACTAGCGTGTCATCTGAGACAGAATCAGAATCAGAAGACTGTTTTATGAACCAAATACTCAGAATGCAAGATTTGAAAAAAAAATTTTTTTCGCTGATGATGCTTTTGTTTCCTATCCTAGTCATGTAAACTAATTCCAGAATAGCACCTTTAGTATTTTAGAGAAGTCATTATTTTTTTTAAGATTTTATTTATTTATTTGACAGAGAGCACAAGTAAGCAGAGCAGCAGGCAGAGGAAGAGGGAGAAGCAGGCTCTCTGCTGAGCAGGGAGCCCAGTGCAGGACTCAATCCCAGGATCCTGGGATTATGACCTGAGCTGAAGGCAGCCGCTTAACCTGCTGAGTCACCCAGGCTCCCTAGAGAAGTCATTTCTAAGTCATGCTTCACCTTATGAGAGGCCTGAGGTTTGACTCCTAAATTGCTAAGATGTTAGGAAAATTGTTTCATGCAGAAAATATCTCAGTAGCTTCCTGTTTTAGTGATTAAAAACAGCAACAAAATTAATTTGGAGATGAGAAAAGTAAGTTCTCAGTCGATAGTAGTGGTTTTTCACCCTCCCCAACTGTGATCTATGTTGGTTTGGTTAGAAAAATTGATTTACATTGAAAAGAATGAGAGAGGGCATATGAACAGACAGAAGGATGTGCAGGATACATTAGTAGGAAACAACAGCACATCTCCAAACAGCATGCATGTTGAAGTCTTACTGTTAAAATGGTTAATAATATCTAAGTTTTAACATGCATTAAAGAGAAAACACATCAAACTGCAGTTGAAGGTCTCTGAACAGCAGGTTTGAGAGGGTACTGTACCTTCTGCATTGTTTAGATTTATATGCAATGTATGGACTTGTGAGGTAGTAATAGTCATGCTCTACCCTTATGGTAATAAAACCCACAAATTCTAAAAAAAAAAAACAACTAATTTTTAAAATAACATGGTGTTCTGTGCCAGTGAAGATGATTGGTAACTATGGCAACCTAATTTTAAGGCAAAGGGAGATTACTGCAAAAGTATCATCCACATTTACTTTGGAGCTCCAGAGTCGATATTCTGGAAGCGGCGTGGGTGGAATAAGTACACGGGAGTGACGGATAGAAGCTTTCATTATGTCTAACTGAGTCACAGAAAGACCAATCGGGTGGGAGCATCACCTGCTCTCCCATCCAAACATCCGGCGCTTATGGAGGACTGGAGAGTTGGTGGGGCCCTGTCCTGGGATTTTCTCTCCCTGGGTGGTGAGTGCAGGCTCCTGGGAGCTCACCCTGGGGCTCACAGTGACAAAGTAGAGCAGCTGGACTTGAACCCAGCTTATCCGAATCCAGCGTTCTTTGTTCCAGACAACTAGCTAATTAAAAAGCACTCTGGAAAATCTTAAAAACGGGGGTGGGGGGTGAGCACTTGGGTGTCTCAGTCGGTAAGCTGCTGCTTTTGGCTCAGGTCATGATCCCAGGGTCCTGGGATCAAGTCCCACATCAGGCAGCCTGCTCATCAGGGAGCCTGCTTCTTCCTCTCCCACTCCCCTCTGCTCTTGCATGTGCTCGCTCTCAAATAAATAAATGAAATATTTAAAAAAAAAAACTCTGGAAATTTGTAGTCTTATAAGTCCTTAAGAGAAACTGGGACTCGTTCTGCTCCCACCTGTATTTACTTAAGTCCTAAGTTCAAATAAAATTCAAATGTGTCAACTGTTACCTCTCACTTATTTCCCTTAACTTATTTAAAAAAAAGAAAAAGATGAATACATGATAGATTTGGGGAAACATTCTAGGCTGGTAACTGTTGCAGAGGTTAAGCTGTTCTGAGGGGCCTGCCCTGAGTGCTGGGCGTGCTACAGACACAGCCATGTTAAGCTGTGTGACCACCTGTCTTATGGAGCCCAGGCCTGGTCTCTACCCACTGGCCATGCTCAGTTGTCTACAGTGCTGCCTTGCACTCTCACGGTGTCCTGGTGTGGACGCTGGGTGGCTTGGACACCTGCCTTCATTGTGCTGCTTCTCTCATTACAGCTTCCAGAGTTCACGGATCTTGGATTTGTGCCATCTGGGGGCGAGGAGTAATTTGGGTATATCTCTTGGTTTTGCCCAGCTCCTTTTATTTCATTCCTAGGTTGGTTGATACCTTGTAAAGTTAAAGCAAATAATTCCAGTAAATAATAAACTAGCAAACGGCATATTATTTTGACTGGCCATTATTGGTTGTTATGGAGAAGGCATCGTGAAAAGACTGAATTCAGCCAGTGCTGCGTGGTTTAGCTGGTCAAATGCTCTTCTCAGCTGCCTCCAGTCAAGGGGCCAGGCTGCCCAGCAGACAGAGTGAACCCATGGTCCTTGGGAGGTGCCAGGAGCATAAGGTCTGAGGGCTGCAGGCCCATTCCACGGCAGAAGCAGATACAGCTTTGCGGTAGGGGGCAGGCAGCAGTAGGAACCAGGCAAAGACAGCAGTGGGGACATCCGCTTTCCAGAAGAGCGGGAGCCACATGCTCCCACCACGAGCGTGTCAAGCCGGGCGGCCCAGTTTCCTCAGGGAGCCAGAAGGGACATTAGAGAAGTATCATCCAGTCACAATATATGACCTCATTCAGATGCTAAGACAAGCAAACTGAAGGGAGAAATCATCAGACGTGGATGAAATCCAAGGACTGCTGTTACTGTTTTCAAGCACTGAGCTGTTTTTAGAAACGAATGCATCCATCAGTTCAGGGGAAACGAAGACTGGGAAATGGCTGATGTAGGCCATTGGGCCGGGGTCTGAGCGCATCACATAGCTCTCCCGCAGCACTGGGGCAGGGGGGTCTCTGCCGGGAGCAGCTCATGCCTCTGGCGGAGAAGTGTGTTTAAATCATCAGGGCTCTCCAGTCCCTCTGTCGAGCTGTCCTTTGTTTTGGTATCCTCTTTGCCGAAATGAGTGTTTATAGATTCGAGGCCACTTTCCAAAGCATTAAAAGGCACATCCGAGAACATCTGACATGCCCAGCATGAGCAGTGTTCACGTGGTCTAATTTATTGCCACAGATGAGAAAGGAGAGGGCCGGCTACTGCGGGCTGGGCAGCTCTAGGCCACTCACCTACCACCCACTGGGCTCACCTGAGGCTCTCTCAGCGTCTCCCCTCCTTCCTGCAAACAGTTTCAGGCTACATGTCCTTCCCAGGCAAGTTTAGTGGCACACATAGAAGTTTGGAGACCTTTGCTGGTAACCAAGTTCAGGAACATACGAATACTTAAAAGGCTACCATGACTGGAGCAGTGCATTAACCCTGCCTCACCATCCAGAGCCTCCGTGTGCCACCGCGTGGCTTTTGCTGGGCGGGATTTCGTTCTGAGCCAGGCAGCCCAAGTCCCAGGGCCATGGACACTAGGACTCTGAATGGGCTTTGTTTTTCCTTCTCATTTTTTCAGAAGGACAAGAGCTGCCTGTGGATATGGAAACCATCAGCCTGGACAGAGATGCAGAGGTAATGCCCCCTGCTGGCCGCAGCCTCGGGGGCCATGGTGATGGACCACACTGACTGTCAGGGTGTCTTTTATGGAGGTTCCAGATTAGTAAATGATTTCCTAGGCGAGGTCGTCTGTGCCCCGCTTGGTTGGGTCAAATTCCTTGTGTCCTGGTTGTTTCTAATACCAGTGATTGAAACTCCAGGTCTGGAACCAGACAGTTGCGTGGCCGATGAACTGCCCTTGTCATCTGAATAACATGAGTGGGTCTGGTGATTACATTGTCCATGGCAGGGCCTCGACCTCCCCAACATCGGAAGCACACTGAACGCTGACAGCTCCGGGCAAGCGGGAGACCACAGGAAGCCTCACCTGGGGCCGCACCACCCCAAGCCCACAGCTGGCAGCCGCTGCCTCCGCCCATGTTTGCACTCGGGGCTGGGGGGAAGACAGGCTTTACTTGCTGCTCATTTTTATGTCAGACTGCCATCGAGCATCTTGCGGCCATCCTCTGTGTCACCGTCGCCTGTCTATAGGCTTGACAGTGTCTCTTCACCCTCCCCTGCACCCACCTCCAGGAAGCAGGTCTTCTTCAGGTGCTACTCGGCAGCTAGATTTCTTCTTCATTTCAGGACGTTGATCTGAATCACTACCGCATTGGGAAGATTGAGGGGTTCGACGTGCTGAAGAAAGTGAAGGTGAGGGCAACTCTGTCCTTCCTCTGGAGGGAATGCTGACACCCCGGAGCCCATCCCACCCAAGGGGTGTGGGCACATACCTAACTGGGGGGTTGGTTCTGCAGAAGCTGCTGGCCCATGTCCTGAACTGCCATCAGCACTTTGTATCCTAAACGTGGCGGGGTTTGCAGCGCCATCCAGGAGGTCAACGGCTGCTCCCTAAGGCCAGACAGTGAGCTGGTGCAGAGCCTGCCTACAGTTAAGCACACCCGGACTATAGTCCTTACCTCATTCAGTTCGTTTTATTCAAAATTGAGCCCACTGCCAGTTTGCTCTGGGGAAACATCACACACACCCAACCCTGACCAGTGCCTCCCTCACCAAGGAGGTCTGCTCAGTGCGAGGCCTGCCTCCAGCCCCTCTTTGGGTGTCTGTCCGTAGTCTCCATTGTTGGCATGTTTCTAGAAGACAACAGGAGCATGAAAAAAGCATCCCCTGTCCTGGAAGGCTGGTGCTGTGACAGCTGGCATCTCGTGGCCTCCCTGTTGCCTGTGTCAACTGTCCTTTTTCATCCCTCAGACTCTCTGCCTTCGTCAAAATTTAATTAAATACATTGAAAATCTGGAGGAGTTACAGAGTCTGCGAGAGCTGGATCTTTATGACAACCAAATCAAGAAGATTGAGAATCTGGAGGCGCTGACACAGTTGGAGTGAGTCATGAGTCCGGGGAACAACTGCGGGGCTTGTTCCGTCTCCCCAGAACCACCCCTGGGGCCCAACTCCCAGCCCTGGGGGCCACCTCTGCCACAGGGTCCTGCCGAGAGCCTGGTGGGCATCTGGGGTGGTGTGTGGCCCGCCTCATGGGGGGCTGCTTCCAGCTTACTTGGTTTCTGAGCCTCATGCCACCTGGACTCTTTTAAAACTGAAATGTTTTGCTTGTTCTCAGGATTCTAGATATTTCCTTCAATCTGCTGAGAAACATTGAAGGAGTTGACAAGCTAACACGACTGAAGAAACTCTTCCTGGTTAATAATAAAATCAGTAAAATTGAGAACATAAGCAGCTTACACCAGCTGCAGATGCTGGAGCTGGGCTCCAACCGAATCCGGGTAGGTGCAGGTGTGTGACCATGGGACTGGCGGCAGTGTGTGCTGGGGTGTGTGCTTGGCTGCATGCTCCGTGTGGTGGGGTTTGATTTCCCAGGAAGAGAATGTTAACTGCAGGTCAGTGTTAATAAGAACGTGGTCTAGCCCTTTCTGTGCACGGAAATTTCATTTGTTCTTCATCCAAATCACAGCCTAAACCTTAGCAAAGCATCCCAGTTACATTCCACCCAAGTGAAGCACTTTGGTTTTACATATGCTGAGGTTGTGTTCTTTGGTGGCCTCTCTGAGACGACAGTGTCCCAGACACGGCAGAGTGGTGGCTTGTGCACACAAGGGCTGTAGGAAGCATGTCGCGGCTCAGTAACATCGTTGGCCCATTCTCCCTGGGCAGCTGCATACAACTTGGGCACATCCCACAGCACCCTTACATCCTGCCACATTCTGTCTGACCTCTGGGAGCATTGGGCAGAGGAGACAGAAGAGGCTTCAGGAAAGAGGTTGGTGTCCATAGGAGCAGGCCTTTACCCATCTGACGATAGCTGCTGGGCAGAACCCCTGGTCTGCCAGATGGAGTCACAGAAGGACTGACATTGGCGGGGCGTGGTGGGGTGGTGGCAGCTGTTTGCCAGCAAAGAGGAGGAAGAGTCACCAGGACAGTGATGAGGATCTCTGCTAGCCAGAAGACCACCTGACATCCCAGTGAAGACAGTTGTCCAAGCACTTCTTCCCCCACCTCTGTGTTGCAAATAGCCCTCCGTCTAGCTCTTGGACGTTCACAGTACACTGTACTCAGCCCAGCTTGGCCCTTGAGAGCTGGGCAGGATGCAAACCCAGGAGGGCCTCCTGGGACACTTGTGAGCAGTCATGTGGCCCATGTAGAAAGTAGCCCGTTTAAAACTAGAGTGGAGAGTGGTACAGAGGTTGGTCAGTATTTTATCAAGTATCTCTCTCTGCAGTGTTTCTAGGAGAAAGGTGGCTCATCGCACATCAGCGTAGGCAGTTCAGGATGCCCCGCCCCTGAATCATCATCCTCCAGTCCTGTTGTGATGTGCAGGGTGGGATGCACCTGCCTTCTGCCCTGCTGATGGGTTAACATGTGCCCAAAAGCTGGCAGTGAACTCAGGAGGGAAGTAGGCCAGTCATTCAGCACGTCCTGGGCCACCTGCTCTCCGCGAGGCACTGAGATTGATGGTTGAGTAGAGGAGCACGGGATCCTGGCAGAGAGGGAGGGTTGTGGATCCTGAGATGGGGGACAGAGAGCCATGGAATGGGGGTGCCTGCTCCCAGGAATCCTGGGTGGCATCCTGAGGTCAGGGCCGCTTCTGTGGAGACCGAAGT
>RCUC01121190.1:0-15995 GCA_003697995.1 Taxidea taxus jeffersonii
AAAAAAAAAAAAAAGATGCCTAAGGGGAAACCTAGAAAGATACGCTGAGTAAGGCACTTGGAACTATGCGCCTGATGTTTGGAGGTAAGTCTGGCTGGAGAGAATTTGGGAGCCTTCTACACAGAGATGGAATTTAAACCAACTGCATGAAGTAACCTAAGCAGTGTGCGGGGAGAGAGAGAGAGGAAGGAAGAAAGCAAGGAAGGAAAGAAGGGAGGGAGGGAAGGAGAAGGGAAAAGCAAGAGGACACAGAACTCTCTGGAACACTTCAACAAAGCCTTCAGGGAGAAGAACCAACAAAGGGGACAGAGGAGAACAGCCAGGTGAACTGAGAAAGTGCTGTCCTAGAAATCACACAGAGGGTTCGGGCTGGAGAGTATGCAATCAGGAGAGCCAAGGTCCGCTGAGTCAGACCAGAGACGGTCTCTCTCCCAGTGCTTGCTGCCGGTGATTTCACCTGCTCCCACAGCCTCACCTGTCCCTGCATTACCTCACCTAGACTCCTGCAAGTGCCTCCTATCTGGCTGCCGTCTCCAGGCAACCCCATCCATCCACCCTGAACTAAAGTGTCACCTGACTCAGTGGTCCTCAAACACTGGTGTTCATCACAGTCACCGGACAACAACACAAGCACAGAAGTCCGGACGGCCTGATGTTTGTATCCTGCCTAGCTCCTGGGGTGACTCTGAGACTGAATGAGCTGAAGAGCCAGTGAGAGAAGGCAAACACAGCTCTGACCAGGCACTCTCTGCTTAGAAAGTCTCAGGAGCTCAGCATCAGCCTCTAGAATTCATGCCTTTTGCCACATGGACTCAACTTCCTGGGCTGCAACTTTAACTTCTATCATATCCCTTGGGCCAACCTCTGCCCAAACCAAATGCCTTCTCATCAGTGGACAGACTATAGTTAGTTGACTGTACCAGTTGCTTTCCTGCTTTTCACCCAAGCCAGTAGCTTTCCTCGCTAAATTCCCATCTTCTCTTCTAGCCAGTTCTTCCAGGAACTGGCTAGAATGTGACCTTCCCATCTATTTTTCTTTTCAGGAAAGGGAGGAAAGAGGTATAGCACAGCCATACCTAAATGTGACCTTCCCATCTATTTTTCTTTTCAGGAAAGGGAGGAAAGAGGTATAGCACAGCCATCTCCCCTGAAACTCTGTGTGTCTCAGCCCCTGAGGGTACCCCCGGGGGACCCCCATTCTGTAAGCCCTGAGGACATTTACACAAATTCACTGATAAAACTATTCATTGTCCGTGGGAAACCAAAACCTGAGAGACAGGTTTGCCCCTGACCCATACTTGATATCCACTTCCCTCTCCACGCCCTCCCACTTGGCAGGCCCCAAAAGACGGTCTTCTCCAATATGCTCCCCACCCACCGTGGTGATACCCTACCACAGTTGCCAAGCCGGAACCCTGGGAGTCATGCCGGGCCTTCCCGCCTCTCATCCACATCCAGGGGGGTCTCCACACCCAGCCAAGTTCTCTCTCTTCTCCTGCCCTGCTTCAGGCCACATCATCTCCCATTGGAATGCCAACAATGGCTTCCTGACTGTCTTTCCTGCCTACAGCCTCACTCCCACACCCCCCTCCTGTTCTGCCTTGCAGCCAAGCACACGAGGCTGTTCCACAAACCTAACCGAGGCACTCCAGCACTTGTACAACTGTTCACCCAGCTCATACTCCAGACAGAAAGTGAAGGACCTATGAAGTAGTCAGGAGCAGGCACTCTCGTCAGGCTGCATTTGGACCCACGCTCCTCCCATCATGGGCTATGTCCTTGGCCCAGCTCCTTAACCTCACTCAGCTTCATCTTCCCTATTTATAAAGCACAGATGAAAATATACATATTCTGGGATTACGGGGACTCGGTGAGATAATGCAGGCAGAAGTCCTCTGCACATAGCTGGCTGGGAGTTCACAACCACAGCAGTGATAATTCTCTCAGCCACACTTGGCCCCTTCCCAAGCACTAACCATTTCACCCCACCTGACTTTGCTGTAAGGCCCCTTCAACATGCAACATTTTAGCCCATGACCCCATTCCACCTGCTCAATTCCCGCTCCTTGTTCAAGGCCCAATCCCAGCATCATGATTCTGGGGATCCCCTCCCATCCCCCACATGGAAGTGACTGCTCTCAGTCCCCCTCTCCATGCCCATGACAGACTTCTTTCACAGCACCTGGAACTCTCTAGAGCACTGGCCACTTATGTGTGAGACTCCTCTGTCTCAGTGGTAAGCTCTTTGCGGGCAGGGCAGTGTCTCTGAAGCCCGGGGCTCAGCTCCACCTCATGTGTGTTGAAGGGACAGAGAGAACCACACAGTTGCCTGGGGTAGGCAGCTGAAGCTGACCAGAGGCAAAATTCTTCTCCATCTGTGGTTCTTTTTTAAAGGTTTTATTTATTTATTTGTCAGAGAGAGAGAGCGAACGAGCACAGGCAGACAGAGTGGCAAGCAGAGGCAGAGGGAGAAGCAGGCTCCTTGCTGAGCAAGGAGCCTGATGTGGGACTTGATCCCAGGACGCTGGGATCATGACCTGAGCTGAAGGCAGCTGCTTAACCAACTGAGCCACCCAGGCGTCCCTCCATCTGTGGTTCTTAAAACAAGTTATTTGCTTCCAAAATACAATGGGACAGGTATAGGATGGACATTCCCCTTCCACAAAGGAGAACATGGATGAAACAAAGAGGTCACTGGTCTAAAGTGGAAGTTGAGAGGCTTCCATGGGTGCCCTGAGAGGCCCAAGGCTTGAGGTTCTGTCCAGTCTGGAGGTCTGTGCCCCCAAACGGAAGGGCCTGATGAGGAGGAAAACCACCACGGCAGGGCCCACAGACACTGTCTCTGCAGCAGAACTGAAGGAAAAGACCATAGAGGTTGACTTTCCATCAGGACAGAGCAGGGAATGTCAGAGCACAGAGGAGTGGAGCAGGACAGGGGCCAGGGAGCCGAGAAAGCCGGAATTGCTGATGGCCTGGAGCGAACATCTGAGTCTGATAAAAGGGAAGAGGTGGAGCCTGGATTTCTTCTTCTAGGGAACAGAAGCTTAAGCAGCCTCAGGAAAATCTGTCCAGGAGAGAGACTGGAAAGCCTCCGAAGGTGAAAGAGCCACTGACCTTGTAGCAGTGGAATCACAGTGTCAGTCACTTCTGATACCAAACATCTGTCTGGCGTTTGACGCTTTGGGCTGCGAACATGTTTTCCACACACAGGCTTCTCACTGCCACCTAAACACCCCAGGTCAGGCGGCTCGGTTTGGTCACCCAGGGAAGCTGAGACTGGGGGGCAGAGAGGGACCAGAGCAGCCTAAAGGGCCCGGAGCCCAGGCATAGGCTGGCAGTGCCAGGGCCAGCGGGGGGGCGAAGGCAGTATTTCCTGCTTAGCGTCTTTCTTCCCCACAGTGCCAGGTTAGTGAGCTGTGGGCGCTGGGCATTCCCAGCCCCTCCCCACTGGGCAAGTTCCAAAAGATCCCTAAGAACATTTGTGCTGGAGCCCAGCTCCATGGAACCCGCTGGAAGGAGTCCTTTTTCTTTCTGGCCCTTCCACTGAAAACCTAGCCCAAGCCCCATCACATGTCACTGCTCCTCCACCGGGCTTGTCTGGCACAGCCAAACCCAGATGCTTCTACTTAGGCTCAAGCCCTCCTCCCCAAACCGCAGCCCTTCACACAAGGCTCCCGACCCCAAAGAGCCCTTCCACCAACACGAAATCCTAGGAGGGGACTCGGTCGGTCACACAGCTCAACACCCTCCTCAGAAGAACGCAACAAATAGCATCGGGGCAGACAACCTCACCTCTGGGTGCCGTAAGGCCGGACTTCCTCCCAGCTCAGCTGTCCCCCAGACTCAGGCCAACATCCTCCCTCCTGCTCGCAAGGGCAAGCTTCTTAAGAGAAACACCACTCTCAAAGACATGAGCGTGAGACACCGCGAGCCCAGCCCACAAGGAGGAGCACGGGGTCTGGCCAGGAAACGGGTGTGAGCCAGCGTGAGGTTGTCATGGCTCACGCCCAAACAGCACCTTGGACCTTCTGGGCTTCAGGAACACTGAAGAGCTGATGTTGGGTTCCCATCCAGATCTCTGCTTAATATTTTTAAACACTTGCTTCCCCTTTCTCTGACTGTTCTCACCTCTCATTTCTGCTCTTGACATTCTCCCTCCCAGCTGGTCCTTTTCCCCAATTCAAGGGCTTACTGTGTTGAAGAAGCCACAACAATGTCAGTGACTGAGACCACGGCAATCTCAGTGACCAAGGCCATGGGCCTCAACCCAGGCCTGCTGAGGAAAGGTTGGGCAAATCTCAGAAGACAAGAAAGGCAGGTACTCCAGCGAGGAGACAGATCGAGGAGCGGGGCAGCTAGGCCAGAATCCATGCCTTTGGGAAGAAGGAGCTGGGGAGTCAGACAGTGTCCAGGGGACAGAGCAACACCAAGCCCCCCGACCAAGGTGCCTCTTACCACTGTGCTTACGACAAGCCCATCTGTGTCTTCACTACGGTGGGGGCTCACCACAGCCACTTAAAAAACTTGGGATGAAAGGTTCTTTCCCTTCCTTCCGAGAGTCTCAGAAACAGGAAGTCTGAGGAGTGGACATAAATGAGTGTCCCCTTCCAGGCTGGGATATGAAGGACCATGCCTCAGCCATACCACCACATGCCGGAAAGATCTCGCTGCCTGCCCCACGGCCCCCCACCAGCCCCAAGCCAGCTAATGATGGCACACTACTTTGCACCCTGGTTCCTGCCTGTGTGTAAACACTGCCAGCTACAGGGGCTCACAGAGGGTTTCCCCGGGCCAACAGAAGCAGCAGCTCCTGTGAAAATACTTTGTCCTCATTCCCTCATTTAATCTTCCTGGCCATCGTGTGATGGATAGATTATAATTATCAGGCCCATTTTACAAAAGAGGAGCCGAGATGCAAAGATGTTAAGATACTGCCTGAGGTCACGTGGTTGCTGACAGGACTTCTGTGGAGTCCAGTCTGTCTGTCAGCCAAGTCCCTGCTTGCTCTCCCCACCACACCGTCTCACCCTGCAGATCTGCTCAGAGCAGTGAAGACTGGGAGATGGGAAGCTGGTCTCCACGTCCAAACGAACAGGGCTCAGGGCACTGGAGATAAGTGACTACTACTTCTACCCTTCACCTAGTATCTTCATGGGGACTGTGTGTGCTGCCCTGAACCCCCTCAACTCTGTTACAAGATCATATTTTACTCAGAGAAAGACAACACAGAACAGAAAACAGTTGTCATAAAAATGCATGATCCATAAAAATCAACACATATATAGAATAATTTATCCATTTAACAAATACTATTTGTACTCATTATCTGTAAGACCCTGTGGTAGATGCTAAGAGGAAATTAATGGATGTTATTGATCTACCAAGGGCCCAAACTCTTTCATCTTTCATCCACGTTAATTAGAATGTAAAGGTTGCTTGTGGAACTGGGCCTCTATCTAGGTCCAAACAGCAGAGCCAACAAAATTTGGCTTTTACCAACTTCGGCTTCAGAAATGCATAAAATAATGGTCTAATTTTAAAGTGGTCATGGTACTCCTTTGTGAAAAGAAAAACATCATTTCCCTGAAATTCCTATTGTCTCTAAAGTTAAGTTCGGACGGCAATTCAGTGCTAATGTCAACTTGACATCACCAGCTCAACAGGCAAGTCACAGGTAAAATCTTCCATGGAAGTGACTTGCGAAGAGAAGCTGAGCTTCAAAAATCGACCATTTGCTGAACATTTCGTGGATAGTAAGGCTCAGTGTGACACGCACTCATTCAAGCGGATGGACAGTCAAAGGGAAGCTGCTAGGTGCCTGGCACCATGGAGGCCCCGGGGATTCCAGAAAGACACATGGGTGCAACAACACAGCACCCAGTGCTTCCCGGAGGGGAGGGAAGCTGAGCACGCTCAAAGCAAGGCAGCAGGAGGAAGGAGGGACCAGTGCAGTGTGGGTGACCGCAGAAAGCATCAGAGAGGACAGTATGCAGAAATGCAAAAGGAGAAAAGGGTGTATGTACCCTAAGGTATGCTGGGGAACAGGTGTGTGCATGCACGTATGTTTTGTGTGTGTGTGTGTGTGTGTGTGCACACTCATGTATACCTATAGCTTGGCATGACCTGAGAACTGGGAAAGAGTGAGAGCAAATGAGGTTAGGACCAGTTTATGAGGGGTCCCTTGCCTCACCCCTCCTAGAACTTGGCCTTTACACATCAGGCAATGGGAGTCACCACCAGGAAGCCTCCCATCCTTTTCCAGCAATAATGCAGCAGGATGCAAGGACCTTCTCCCTGAGAAGGACCAGGCCATGGCAGCCTGTCCCCTCCACTGCCTACCTCAGGAGGCCTCCCACACCCTCCCCTGACTCCATTTCTCCTTCAGCACCCTCTCATTCTGGACAGCAGGATGGGGCCCTGCCACAGTCAGCAATCAGCACACAGCACCGTCTCCTAACACCCACCCAGCCACCTCCCCAGCTCAGAGCACCTCTGAGTCATGACTCACCCCCATCTCCTCCTGCCTGGGGAAGGGGACCTTTAATCTGGCACGCCCTTCCTACTATCACATCTTTTACTGGTGAGAAACAGAATCCCTCACTTCCCCTTCTCTCCTCCTCAGACTTCCCCTAATCAAGCCCCACGGAGGCCCAGCCTCTCCATGGCTCCCTCTCTAAACTTAATCTGCCTCTCTCCCCTCTCCCATTCCTTCCTCCTGACCCACACAAACATTAAAGCCTCTGCTCTCCTAAAACACTTCCTTTGGGTACCATCTCATGCTTCTCCTTGGCTTCCCTCACAAAGCACTCACCTCCTGTTCTCTCTGGTACCTCCTGCCATGAGGTCACTGCTGTGCCCTGCTGCAGCCCCTCCCCCTGCCAAGCCACGTGCACTCTTACTCCTGTGACAGGCAGCAGATTGCTTTCCCTGGCTTCTCATCTATACCCACACACCCCTATACTCTTCCTTGGGCATTTGGGACAAAACACTCTATAGTTTCTTCCAGGTCCTCCCCTTCCACTAAATGCCCTATGTCTCAGCCTCACTCACTGCCCCTGGGCCGGATTCTGTGCTCAGTTCTCTTCCTGTTTCTTCTGCAGTCGCTCCCTGGGCAATCTGCATTCATCTCCATGTTCAGCACTACCTTTGTAAGCTCCAGACTGAAGTATCCAAATGTTCCTCAGCTTTCTGGCCATTTCTAAGTAGCTCCGGAGATGCAGCACAATCAGAAACTCTCTCATCGTGGTCCTCTCTCCAGGGGGTAGCTCCTGGTCTGCTTGACCTGCACATCCCACATTCCCCTGGGACCCTCCCTGGCCTTTCCACAGCAGACAGGTGCCAGTGGATTGCTCCGCGCAGGGAGCTCCGTCTCCCCCCAACCCCCCAGCTACCCAGCCTCTATCTAGGTATCAGAATCTTGGCCTTGGAGGGCCTCCTCTCACCTGAGCCATACTTGGCCTCTCCCACAGCAATCCAAACTCCTGAGTCTGGCATCTAAGGCACCTGTTAGCTGACCCCAAACTGTCCTGGACACACGATGGTAATAATAATGGCTGCCAGTTCATAAACACCCATTCTGCCCTGAGCTAAGCATGGGTAAGTGTCTCCTACCTCAATATTCATAACTGCTGTTATACAAATTTTAGAGAAAAGGAAACTGGAGCTTGCAGAGGTTAAGCAACTAGTCAAATCCCACATTTTGGAAGCAGTGGAGATGGGCCTGAACCCAGGCAGTCCAACTCCAAGGTCAAGTTCTTGCCACTCTGCAGCCCTTCCTCACTGAGCCTGGCCACTTCCACTGCATTCTTCTGACTTCTTGACACTCCAGCCACAGGAGAGCATTCTCCTTCTGCTGTGCATTTTTCACAGTGTCCCTCAAGCTAAAGGTCCCTTCTCAAAAAAAAAAAAAAAAAAAAGAATAAATAAAATAAAAAAAATAGAGGTCCCTTCTCTAGTCTCTGTCCATCAAAACTCATTCAAGGCAATTCTCCTTTCTCCAAGACAGCATTCCTACTCCCAAGGGCACCTCTGCTGGCCCACAACCTATGCTCACACCTCCATCTAGGTTCTTTCTGTTGCCATGGAGACATGCAAGAGGGGCTGACATTCTCCTCCTTTGACCTTGCCTCCTGGGGGCAGCTAAGTACCTGACGGAGGGAATGAGGGAAGGAACCCAGCACCTGTGGCTCAGCCCCACCCTTCCCACTCTTTTTCCAGAGTGGCCTTGCCCCAGGGAAGTGGCCTGTCCCCAGCAGGAGGCAGTCATCTAGGTCTCTGACCCAGGTTAGATATGCTAATTGAGGAAAGGGACCCACTGGGAACCCTACTGACCACAGTCTCTCAACACCTTTATGAGCCCCACAGCTGGTATCTTCGTCTCTGTCTGTCTGACTCCTGGTCTTATTTTTCAACTGGTGCCAAACCCAGGGGGCATTTAAGTAGTCCAAACAATTACCAAACATCCAACAACCTGGGTCACTCTCAATGAAGGACAAAGTAGCACTGGCCATAGGACTGGTCAGTGCTGGTCTGCAGGGTGACTGGTGCACCATCTCGTCACTAGCAAGGAGGCCCCATAGCAGCTTGGGGGAACACCCCTACCATCCACACAGTGCCCTCTGTCTGGGAGTCCAGCTCCCCAGCAACCTGCAGACGACCCTGTAGCATCCTTCAGTGAGCAGATAAGGAGGGTGTCCAACCCTGCCAACTGCCCTCCCAAGCCGTCCACACCTCACCTGTCCTCTGACAGACAGAACCTTACCCACTGATAAGAACTGCTAGCAGTGTGCTTCCTCAGCCCGGAACACAAAGAAAGCTGCCCCACTTCCCTTCTCACAACAGAGAACACACACACGTGTGCACAATTTTACCTCCAAGGAGGAAAAAATGGACATAAAGTCATCTCAATGCCTCAACCTGATGACAGACTCAGAGAAATGATTCCATTGTAGCCTCAGCTTGAATACTTTCAAAAAGCTTCATTGCAAAAATTATCTCCTATAAGGGCACCTGGGTGGCACAGTCCGGTAAGTGTCTGACTCTTGGTTTTGGCTCAGGTCATGATCTCAGGGTGGTGAGATCAAGCCCCATGTTGGGCTCTGCGCTAGCACAGAGTCTGAGATTATTTCTCTCTCTTTCTCCCTCTGCCCCTCCTACTCGTGTGCACTCCCTCTCCCCCTCTCTCAAATAAATAAATAATTTTTTTTTTTAATTATCCCTTAGATATATAACCAGCAAGGGCTTATTGTTGAAGCTGGTTGATGAGTAAGTTGATTTATTGCATGTTCCTTCTACTTTTGTGTATGTTTGAATTTTTTTTTAATTTAAAAAAAATTTTTTTAAGATTATTTATTTATTTATTTGACAGAGAGAGATCACAAGTAGGCAGAGAGGCAGACAGAGAGAGAGAGAGAGAAGGGGAAGCAGGCTCCCCGCCAAGCAGAGAGCCCGATGCGGGACTCGATCCCAGGACCCTGGGAACATGACCTGAGCCAAAGGCAGAGGCCTAACCCACTGAGCCACCCAGGCGTCCCTGTTTGAATTTTTTTTATAACAAAGGAGCTTTTTGTTGCTGGTTGTTTTTTTTTTTAAATCTAGCACCTAAGGATCTGAGCTTTTCCAGAACAGGGCATGGGATTCTACCTTACCTTGCTGGGGACCAAGAGAACCAAAACTGAAGTTTGAACCTAAATTCCTGGTGACACAGACGCTGCCCTTTCTGCAGTGCCATTCAGGCTCCCTGAAGGACCTACCACCTGACCAAATGCTCAGCCCACCCTCATTCAGACCCTCATCATCTTTCTCTCCCATTGCCAAAACTGCCTCCTCTAGGCTTCCTGCTTCTGGCTGATTCTCCTTCAACCCATCTTTCCCAGAGCAGGCAGGATATGTGTTGTAATGCCGATGGCACCACTCCTCTGCTCCCAAACTCTCTATGGCTCCCCACTGCTTCAGGAACAAAGCTGTATTCCATAGCTCAGCTGTCCAAGTCCTCCTGTAAGACTGACCTTCTCAGCTGCACTTCTAACCATGTTCTCAGTTCAGCCCCCCCGAGCCACTTCCTACTCCCTAAATACAGAAGGATTTCCCTGTGTTCTCTCTTTCCTGTGTGGGATGTTTTTCTCCAGCCATACTTTCAGATCTCACATATTCTAAGGCCTTTTCCACAGGCACCAACCCAAGGAAGCCTTTCTGGACACCATTACTCCCGGGACCTGAAGGTGCTGGGTGCTTCCCTTTGGTTCTGCCACACTTGGTACTCACTTTTATCATCCCACTTACAGCTCTGGTTATACAAATCCTTGGTATGTGTGTCTCCCCTTCTAAATTAAGATGCTTGAGAGCAGGGAATATATGCTGTTCACCTTTCTATCCTCAGAGCCCAGCAAGGAACCTGACAAAGGCAGACACTCAGGAAATGTTGGCTGACACAAAATGTTAAGTGTGAGCGCTGAGTGGAGGGCAAAGGGAGAAGGGTACATGAGAGAAAGAGAGACCTTGGCCAGTTTTCTGAATAAGGGTTGGGGGTTGTCTACAGCGCCTCTCCCCTCTCACTCTCTCCACACATAAGGCCCCTCTCTTTGCAGCCTGACAATCAGAGCTGAAGGAGGACTGGCCATGGTCGGCCCTGGCATGAGTGAGAGACAACTGATGAATTCAAGGATATTTCCACAGAAACAACGGGAAAAGAGAATATAACTTCCCCTAACAGATGATAAAACCAGGCATTTCTCCTTATTCTATTATTTTCGAATGCTAGGCAACAAGAAAAAAAACACATCTGAATTGGCGAGTTTTCTTGTCATCTAGAATGTTCAGGGGCCTGATAGCCTGTAGCCAGCCACCTCCTACGAGCCTCCCAAGCTGCCTGGGGAGGAATACAGACCCCAGAATTTGGCAGTCTCTGGATAAACATGAACTGGATTAATCAAAATTTATTCTGTATTTTGAACCTTCATTTCAACACTTGTCAAACAGTTTAATTTGGAACCAATGCAATAGTTTTCCTTTTGCATTAGACCAGTAGGAGACCAGAGAATTTTCCTGAAGTCAGGCTGTGTGTGCTGGCAATGAGAGCCTGGCTCCAGCCTCTGTCAGAGGAGAAGGGGGCTTCCTCTGCATGCCCAGGCTGGAGGGTATTAGTAGGGTATTAGCAGCTCTGTTTTCACTGGAGGGCTGAGGCCATGTGGGAGCCAGATGAAGTCAGCACACAGAACCCACCGCTGCTAGAGAGCCCAGACAACCAGGGAACTGTCTAGCCTGGGCTTCATGGGGCCGAGCATTTGCAAGAGGCTAGTCAAGCTTCTCCACTGGTTACCTCAAGCCTACCTGCCTCTCCCGCTCCTCGGTAGGACCAGCAGCAAGCGCCGCTCCATCCTACATCACACACGGAGCCTTGTTCACTGAGGATGCTGGGAAATACCCCGTTATAGGTATCCCCCTCCTCAAATTTTAGGTTGAAGTCTAACACCCAGGACCTTAGAATGTAACTGTATTTAGAAGTAAGTTCTTTAAAGAGATAGCTAAATTAAAATGAGGCCATGGGGTGGGCCCTAATCTGATCTGACTGGTATCCTTATAAGGTCACAGACAGGTATAGCGGAAAGACCATGGGAGGACACAAGGAGGTGACAATTTACAAACCAAAGGCAGGCCTCAGAAGAAACCAACCCTGCTGACACCCTGATCTCCGACTTGTAGCCTCCAGAACTGTGAGGGAACCAATTTCTGTTGTTTCCCCAGCCAGTCTATGGAGCTTTGTTATGGCAGGTCCAGTGGGCTAGTGCATGCCCCAGTCTGATCCTGGCTGCACCAGCCTGTTGCAACAGGGCGGCCTCCTGTCCGGAGATGTGGGGCTCTGTTCCCATCCAGACCTGTTCCCTTCCTTCGCAGTCTGAGGAAGAATGTGCTTTGCATCTTCAGACCTTAAACAACATCCAGGTATGGAGAGTCTCTAACAGTCCTTTATTTATCTTTTTGTAAGTCAGCCCTGTGTCAGGCCATGCCCAGGGAGTGAGGCTACTAGCAAGGCCAGACTGGTACACTATAAGAAGGAAACCCTTCTTGATGCTGTAGCCTGACCACTAGCTGTCGAGCCTCATTCAAGGAGTCAAGCGCCCTGGGCCCAGCCATCTTTGCCTCCACCCAGTTCAACAACTCCAGCCCCTGACAAAGGGGGGAAGGAGGGGCAGGCCCCAGCCCCTCAGCTCAGCTCACCCATCACAAGACATCTGCCACCAGGATTGCTTCCCTCCCCCGACAGCACTTAGGCCAGAGTGATTCAGGGACTTGCCCAAGAAAAGTGATCCAGGAATCCTCCATTTGCACACATAGTCCCGCAGACCAAGGATAAGTTGGCTAGAGAATTACACTGCATTCGGGTCTCCCCTCTCTGGGGGCCCACAAGGTCTTCTCCTAGATGTCTGTCAGTCTGATCCCAGGGGAGTGGGAGCATCTACAAGAGCTCCTGGGGGCCTCTCTCCATCTTCCACACTTCTTGTCCACAAAGCAGGTCTGTTCTCCTGGGGGAGATACCTGAGCAGGGCCTCAGACTCAGGGTGAAAGGTGTAGAAAGGAGCCGCAGCAGGGGAAGGCAGCACAACAGGAGTCCCCCCTCCCAACCCAACCCTGTTCTGAGCCCTGAACTCCCGCACGCCTTTCCTTACTCCAAGGAGTGGAGCAGGAGGCAAGAGAAAGAGTCCAAGCTTTGCAGTCACACTGACTGGGGCTTAAATCCTGGCTCTGCTACTCAGAGCTGGGTTAGTTTTGACCTTGGGTAATATATATTAACCTCTCAGGTTACTGTGTAACGAAGATAATAATGTCTGCCTCACACTGGGCGGGTCAAAGGGTTAGGAGAGAGGATAGAGTAAACCAGCCGGCTGGGAGCCTGGCGGGTAAACAATGCTTGCCTCTCCCCCTTAGAGAACACGGCCCTGACTGCAATATTCCAAAAGACGGATTTAGCCAAGACCCCTGATCAGGCTCCAACTGCTGGGATGAGGGGGGAAAAATATATGACATTGACTCCCTTTGAGAAGTTACCAAATCCCTCAGACCAGCCACCCAGGTGGCAGCCTGGGGCTCCACACTCAGTGCCCCTGCTCCCGGCCTTCGGTGTCTATCTGGCCGTATCTGAAAGGAAGGTCCAGGCCACCAGTTCTTCCGGAGCAGAAAGTTTCCTACTGATCTGATCGTGTGCTTCCTTGTACAGCCCCTTGGCACCTTCCTCACCCATTGCACTGGGGGCCCTTGGGCATCCCACTTAGGGACAGTGAGCAGGCATATGTTCACGGGCCACTGGGGGTCAGGCACCTGGAAGAGAGCCGGTGAGCAGGGAGACAGATCTGGGAGACCCCAAACACAAAGGCTACAGCTGAAGCCGGGCTCCAGGGTTCAGGGACAGGAAGGGCCATGTCCTGACCACATTCGTGGAGCAGGAAGCCCCTGGCCCTGGGCCCTGGCATCAAGAGAGCCCCTTTAACTCAGAAGTGGCAGAGACAGAAGAGGGTCAAGCTGTACTGGTGTCCCAGAGAGGCCCCACCATTGCTCCCAGCGGACATCACACTTCCGGGACACCAAGAGCCAAGCAGGCAACTGCCCCAGGAGTCACTTGGGGAAGGTTTGCACACATGGCGGGTCATAGTGAAGCAACAAGAGGTGTGTCTCATGTAGCCTGTAGAAACCTTGTCATGAACGCTATCCCTCATTCAACTGTCACAAGATTTATTTAAACTTCTGTCAAATACAAATATCCATGACAGTTGAGGACTGGATTTGTGGCCCTGGTGCAGCTCTTAACAGCTTTCAAAGGGCTCCTGATTCACAGGGAGGATTCAGAGTGAGAGCTTTGTCTCACCTGCAGGCACATTAACACGAGATCCC
Organism: Taxidea taxus jeffersonii; assembly: GCA_003697995.1. Taxonomy (NCBI): domain Eukaryota; kingdom Metazoa; phylum Chordata; class Mammalia; order Carnivora; family Mustelidae; genus Taxidea; species Taxidea taxus. The sequence continues at coordinate 13,885 of RCUC01121190.1, forward strand.
AAGCCACTACAGCTCAGATATTACCCAAATGGCACCCCAGCCTCCCTGAGGTGGTCTTCTCAGGCTCTTGTCTCTGGGCTGAGGGGAAGCATCCCACTGGGCAGCCGAAAGGACCCCAGGTCCATCCTGAGGAAGCAGGGTGCAGCTGCCAGGGCCAGATCTGGGTTCTGAGCTCTGCTGCAGGAAGGAGGGGCAGCCGCGCTGAACGCAGGATGGGGCTCTGGGCAGACCTGATCAGCAACACGGACTGGCTGGCTCTATGGCATACAAGGCAAGGAAGAACCCCAACTTCAGCGGGCAGCCACCACCAGCACCCACCTGCTCAAAGCCTGAACATGCCTGTTGGAAACAATGCTCTCCTTCACGCAGCACCCAGCCCCCACTCCATGCTCCTGCACGGGCAGGCTCCCTGCCCGCTTACAGAGCTGTGCTGGCCCCTCCTCTCCACCCACACCTCCACCTGGGTTCCTGCGGAAGCTCTTCTGACTCCCATCCCTCACCCCACCTTTCCAACCCACCCCAGAGTACCCCATTGTTTAACATCCCTTTACCGCTGACACTCTGGGGTCCCCAGCCAGGCAGTCCGCATTGCTGATCAGGTCCTCAGCAGATGAGGTGGGCTGTAAGCAACCTGTTACTAATGACAGAGCAGCTAAAGCCAAGAAGCTTTTTGCATAAATTAGAGAAGATTCCAGGTTATCTTGCCCCATTCTAATATACTTTATTGAGTGGGTGGAATTCAGCCAGGAAATCAGCAACTGCCTATAGAGCTCAGGAAGTAACAGTTTCTAAAACACTGTGCAACCTCCTACTATTTTAGAAATTTATCTCTAAGTAGGTCTCTCTGTGTGTATGTAGGCATTTACTGGGGCTGACTATGTGTCCTTAACAATCTGGCCAAGTCCACCAAGTGCTTCTCACAGGTTAATGCCATCTGACACGTGCAGCTTGAGTGGCTTCCTGCCCCAGCATGAAGGCTAGATCTTCGTGGTAAACTTAAGACTAAATAATCTGACCTTTCAATGTGGTGGCAAGATAGAATGGAAAAAACATGGGCTTGAGAATCAGGTAGACTGGGCCCAAGTCTTATTTCAGCCTCCTGCCAGCTGAAGAACCTTGGGAAAAGTCACTTTTCCTGAGTCATTTTCCTTCTTGGTGGGGACTTAATAAATGATGATTTCTAATCCCCGGTTCCCTGTATAACCCCACTCCTTGGTTACACAAAACCAAACCACTGGCTGTTGTCCACATATACCCTTTAATTTACCATCCCTATGGTTTTCTTTGTCCACTGCTGTCCCTTCTACTAGAAATACCCTGGGCCCAGAGAAAGGGGTGTCTCTGGTCCCTCTGTTTCCTTCAAGACACATCTCAAAGGCTACCTCCTCAGCAAACCAAGTGCCCCAACCTCTTCCGTCTCTGTATGTTCACCGTGTTCTCTCTGTGGTTAGCATTGCCTATTTTGAGGAAGGGGTACAATCCTGAAGTTCAACCCAAGCAGCGGACCTGTCTGACTCATCTCAGGTTCCCACCATCACAGTCCTCAGCACAGATGGTCAAAAATCATCCGGTGACTGAAATATTAAATGAGGTCACAAGTCTCTTGGCTCCAGAGCACTTAGAATTAGACTCTACCTTTCTTCCTAAAAGGGGGAGTCGCTCTGGATCCGGGGGCTGGTTCTGACTTGAGGGCCTCCATGACCTCTCGCCCTGCCACCCAGGCCAGGAGAGCATGCCCCTCAGGCATCCACGTTGCTTAACCACAGCGCTCTCCATCCTCCACCCATATGCCCCACCCGAAACCTCAGCCTAGTTGAATAAGGCCCCACTGCCCACAGCCCTTCCTGGGTAAATCTTGGGGCTGGAAGCTGGCTCTGGGGCCCAGGCTGCAGACAGACAGTCAGATTTCCCAGTGTCATCCCCACTGCCTTCCTGGATGGCTTTCTCTTATATCCACCAACCCCTCTTCAATGGTGAGATCTCAGTGCCTCAGACCACATGGCCTGGGTTCTTCAGACACCAGGATGCTGTGTTCTTGAAATCTTCCAGGGGTGGCCCTGAGTCTGCAAGAGGCTTCAAGCCCCAGTGAGGGGGGTGGGCCAAGGCAGGCA
>RCUC01121191.1:0-30031 GCA_003697995.1 Taxidea taxus jeffersonii
ATACATTCCTTCCACTCCCTGACTGCAGGGGATTGAGTATTTATGTTCGCCCAAATTCATGTGTTGAAACTTGAATCCCAATGTGATGGTATTTGAAGGTGGGGCCATTGGGAGCATCAACCTTAAAAATAAACCCACTAGTTATTTTACCAGAAAAAAAATGCATTTATTTGGGCATCACAGAATTGCAATCTGGCTCAGCAAGCCATAACAAGACCATAACAAAGTCTAACCAAGGAGAGAAACATCATTTCACAGAGAAGGAGGAAGTTGGGAGGGGTTGTTTGGAATGGAAACCCATTAGAGAAAAGCAAAGGTTCAGGGCAATGAGGTGTCTCATTGGTAGTTGGTTTTTCCTTGTATGAAATGCAACGTACATCTTCCCCTGTTGGAGGCTTTAACTGATGGTTCTTCCCCGTTGGCCATTCTTCTGCAGGGTCTGTAATGGACAATTCTTACTGTAATTGACTTTGAGTGGTTCCCTGCTGCCCGCCTCCCCTTCTAGCATCCCGAGTCTGCTTTAGTGAGGTTCCCCTTTATTAATTTTCACAGGAGGGACTTAGGTCATGAGGGTGGCGCCTCTCTTGATGGGATCAGTGCTTTTATAAGAAGAGGCTAGAGAGCTCCCTTGCCTCTTTTCACCACATGAGGACACAATAAGAAGTCGGACATCTGAGACTCGGAAGAGTCGGTCCCCAGAACACAGCCACCCTGGCACCTTCATGTCAGACTTGCAGCCCCCAGAACCATGAGAAATAAATCTCTGTTGTGACAAGTCACCCAGTCTATGGCACTTTGCTGTAGCAACCCCAACTGCCTGCCATAACATCTCACTCATCTTTCAGGGACGGCCAAGCTCAGTTGCTGATTGTTGATTGTAGAATCCTGATGATGGTAGTCTGGGGGAGCCCATTCAACAATCACTCAGGTATGAGAGAGCCGCAGGTATGTGCCTGACTCCGTGTGGGACCAGCAGCAGCCACGGAACCCGCCCCATCTCTACCTGGCAGAGCTGGAAGTCTAGCAAGCCTGCCTTCACTATAATAGTACCTGAAAGGGTTTTCACCTCTGAACGTTAGAAAGCGGCCATAAGGAAATCATTGATTTGGGCTGTACACATAGCATGGAATTTATTGAATACTGTTTGTTAAAAAATGAACTTGAGTAAATTCCGCATGACAGTGATCACATTGTATTGCCTCAATTATGAAATCATGTCTTTTCAAATGTTGATGGATCTGAAATCAGGGTACCGCTTATAACTGGTTTTTTTAAAAGAACTTGCCTTCTGTGAAAACGTTGCCTCTGCCTGCCAGGTGGTGTTACCTGATTTGAGTTATTGGACTTGGCAGCACCGTGTAGACTTGGATTTTACCTTCAATTGAATTCCTAATTGTCAGTTGTGATGTCTTCAGAAAGATCACGTTCTGGTGCAATTTTAAAGCCAAAGTTATTATAGACAGAAGAGCCCGAGTGTGGAGCTGCAGGGGGTAAATTCACTAGGACAAGAGCAAGTATTTCTGGTGGGAGGGGACCCCCACTATGCACTGTAGCATAAACAAGTAAACAGGTATACTCCAGGTTTGCTTTAATGTGTGCTTTACCTAATGCTCCTTCCTTTCCTGCTAAAACAAAGGTGTTCCTGAGCTGGTGGGTATTCCATAATTGTTGGAGCATAGAAGCAGAAATCAGTGGCACCTGAGGATGAGGGAGGGGAGGTAGGGAGATGTTCAGTGGGTGTGAAGCCCAGTTATGCAAGATGAGGAAGTTCTAGGACCTGGCATATAGTATCTGCTTATAGTTAGCAATATGTATAGCACACTTAAAAATTCATGTAGTGGTCTCATTGTGTTCGTGCCATAGTAAATTAAGAAGACGGGTGGGCGCAAGGAACTTTTGAAGGTGATAGATCTTTATTACCTTGATTGTGATGATGGTTTCACAGATGTGTGCATATGTTTCAACCCATCAAGCGTTAGAGATTAGACGTGTGCAATTTTTTATGTATCAAATATACATCAATAACTCTGTTAAAATTTTTAAAAATTAAACTAACATTTGCTATACTAAATACTTACATAACTAAAACTAAACTAACAAATCTGTTTGGTTATACTTGTAAACACCAGCCCCTTCTTGTTGGAAACTGGTACAGTTCTTGGCCCAAGGTGGTTGAGAATACCTGGTCCTATTCAGATCCTCTCCTTTACTACTTTAGTTCTTTGCTGTAGCTTGTCAGTGTCCACACCGCCTACATTGGAAATGACACTTTCTATTCTCACTGTTTATCACTTAGGTATTTGCATTTATGCGATGCAATGGAAAACCCAAATAATGATGATATACACCTTATGGGTTTGTTCTTCTCATAAAAAGATATGTTCAGAAATGGGGATGTCTGGTATTGGTTCAAGGCCTGTGATATTGTGATACTCTTAGTCTTTTTTTTTTTTTTGCATGCTTACAGTATGGGTGCAGCAGCTCCAGCCATCACATCTGTGTTCCAGGCAAGAGCAACATGGAAAAAGAAAAAAGACATAATTCGCTCCCTTTGAGGAGATTTCCTGGAACCTAATCCCAAAGTTTTGCTTACACCTCATAGGCTGGAATCATATCAAAGAGAGTCTGCAAAACGCAGACTTATTTTTAAGCTGTGTTCCTTGTTCTAGTCCACAAAACAGATTTTTAAAGTAAAGAAGTCCGAGAAAGTAGGTATCAGTGAGAAGGTCCTGTGACAACACAGAGAATTTTTCCTTCTTTTTATCTGTAATTGCTCAAAGGAGGTCACAATTCAAGAACAGAATCTTCTGTATCTATTCTATAGCTCTGACTGTCCCTAGTCTGATACTGCACAACTCTACTCTATGAGAAAAATACAAGTGAGTTTGTTTTCCCAACTTGAGACTTTTCTGCACAGCACACTCAGTTGCGATGGAGAGAAATTTCATATAGCTTGAGGTTTGGCAGGAAGAACATGACTTTAAAAGTGCTCTGGCTCAAACAAAACGTCGGGGAGGCCCTCATTGCACAGAAATTAATGATTGAAAAATCCTTCCTGGGTTGCATAATCAATTATCTCTCCTGGCTGTGATAGTTGGGGACTTCTAAACTTGGGATGTAGCCAGCACCTCCATGAAAACAGAAGTTGTACCATTGATCATTAATGCTCCCCTAGTATTTAAAATGTGCAGTCCCCGCTGTTGAGTTTCATTGTCTCCTTTTACGGGTTCCTTTGTCTGCTGCTGGGGATTTCTTTCTGCCTTGTGTGGTCATTTGCATCTTTCTACACACCCACTGAATCACGGGTTCCCTGGAGGCAGTGATCTTGGTTCTCTCATCGCAGCATCCCTTCCATAGGCACTTGTGGATCCTCAGTAATACTACTTGAAGAAAATTGACCCCTCTGGTGCAGTAGATCCTTATCTAAGGATGTTGAGAGCTATTAAAAGCCTCTCCTCACTCTGTCTCCCAGTGTCTATTGTTTCTGCCCATGGTGCTGGTTAGTACACAGCAACACCAAGAGAATAATCAGCACCACAGACAGAGCCATAAACAAGGTATTTTCTGTACATTGTATCTAATCCTTCCTCAAACCTGATTGGAGAAGGAGCTGGTTCTCATGGGATTGAAGTCCCTTGGCCAAGGCCATACAGCAGTCGATTAGCCAATCTGGCATTTGAAGCCAGCTTTGATTTCAAAGCTACGTTTGATCAAAGCCAGGACGGTGCATCTCGCTTTTCAGTGGGCTAGGTGTTGATTTACAGAGTATCATGGTGCTTGCAGAAGAATTGGAAATGTTCAGTGGGGGCCTGGGGATAACGGCAGCTTGGAAAGAGAGGGTTCACCTTGTTGAAATGCACCCCTTAGCTCTAGCCTCATACTATTTTCTAGAAGGAAATCTCTTAGATGTTATAAAATCTCACACAAAGATTTTCCTAGGTCTCTAAAGCATAGCAAATAAATACCATTGTCTTGTTCGAGATACTGACACTGTGTTTGATGGCCAGTAGACCCACACAACGGAGGACAGCTGGCACATTTCACAGGGTCCAGGGCTCAGGGCCTGAACTATAAGCATCCCAGCAGTATTATGTGGAAAGAACACAACAAAGATATGCAAAAGACTTTCAGCCCCAGTGAGGCTATGAATTTCCTCTATAGTTTGGGCAAGTTGCTTTCCTTTTGGGGACCTCAAGTTCTTCATCTAGAAAATGAATGTGGTGAGTCAGATGATTTGTTAGGTTCCTTCCATCTCTATGACATTCTATATTTTATGACATTTTTTTATGCCACTTGCTGACCTTCTACTTTGGTTGTGCAAAAGACATACATTCTTCTGTTGGGTTAATGGAAGATAAATTTTTCTTCTTTTTTAAAGACATCTCCCCCAACCTTTACACCAGCTCACTTTCTCTTTGCACCAAGAAGCACGAGACTCTGTGGAGCATTTCTACAGCCGCTGCCATACTTCTCCATGCTCAGTTTAAGGCGGATTCCTACATGGCTTATTTCTAGATCAAAGGCATTGAACTAGGCTGTCCAGGGGACGAAGCTCCACTCCCTGGAGTACAGTATGGGTCTGCTGTCAGGGTTCCTGGTCTCTACGGAGCATCCTTCATAAGAGAAGGGAAAAATCTGAGTGATAACTATCTTGTGGATACACAGCACTTTATGATTCAGAAATATCTCTACCCAACTGCTGCCCTTGAAAGGTAGAAAGGTCTCATGGGATAGCAGTGGGTCTGCCAGGTTAAACAGCTGTCTGTGGACATATTGCTGTAAGAGGCCAAGTTTGGCCAGCCCCAGCTCTGAGACTCTGACTCCTCTGCTCTATCCCATACACCAAATGCCAGGGACCACAGGAACAAAGATATGGCCCCATACAGCCATCTTTGCTCAATAAGCTACACCCAGAGGGTAAGGATGGAAGGATGGAAGGGTTTCCCCTGTGAGCCTAGCCCAGCAGGAGCCCCAGAGTGTTGGTTGCCCAGCCGGTGGTTCTGGGCACCTGTGTGTATGTGGCTGGCCCAGACCTAGGCTGCCCACTCACCCACGTGACAAAGTGTTAGGGCAAAGCAGAGGCTGGGGGGTTACGACAAGACTGGAGAGACCTGGCTTCCGGTTCTGCTGGCCAGTAACTCACAGTATGACCTCCAGCGAGCCTCCCCACTCTCCTTACCTCAGTCTCCTTATCTGAAAAGCAAAGGGTTTGCAGTCGACCCTGGCCATGCTCTTCTCAGCTCTGAACTCCAGAGTGGTCTAATGGTCAATCAGCTCTTGTCGGTCAGCACCATCCTGACCTTTGTCTCTGGCCTTTGCTTTCCTATACACCAGACACGGGCTGCAGGCACAGCCCTGCTTCTGACCCCCTGTCATTCTTTCTTTCCTCTGCTCAGAACACAACCTACAGAGAACACTACAGTAGTCAATACTTCAGAGGCCAATGAAAAGAACCCCAATCGGGTGATTTTTTTCAAGTCTTCATTTAAATTCTAGTTAGTTAATGTACAGTTGTATCAGTCTTTCTGGGTTTTCCAGAGAAACAAAACTGATAGGAGAGGACACCTAGGTATAGTCACAATTATGTTTATATTTTATTTTATTTTTTAAAAGATTTTATTTACTTATTTGAGGAAGAGAGAGCATGAGTGGGAGGAGGGGTAGAGGGAGAGGGAGAAGCAGACTCTCTGCTGAGCAGGGAGCCTGATGCAGGACTCGATCCTTAGACCCTGAGATCATGACCTGAGCCAAAGGCAGACGCTTTACCATCTGAGCCACCCAGGTGCTCCAGGAAAGCAACCCTTTTAACATCTAACTGGATTAATGTATGTCATATGCTCATCCTGAGCCAAGGATATGGCCTGGGGGATGGATGATGCTAATGATTTGGGGCCCAAACCCTCTACCTTGGAGCTGGAGTTCAGCCTGCTTTCCTGAAGCACCAACTGAGCCAAGGAGAGAGTCAAACAAAGACTAGCTGCAGATACCAACAGGAGGGAATGGCCCCGAACACCAGGTCTTCACTGCAGTGGTCCAGCGAGGGCGCCATCTTGGTTGGCATTCATTTTTGATGGCTGCTGAAAATGATCATTGCAACCTTGAAAGCAAGGCATCTTCGACTCTCTCCCTGCCTCTGCGGTCTTTTCTCCTCCCTCCTTCCTCATCTTCTTCTTCCTCTTCCTCCTCTCTCACATCCAACCCTACTGCCTCCCTCTTAAAAGGACTTTCATGATTACATCGATCCCACCCCGAAAACAGGAGAGTGTCCCTCTTCCAACACCCTTAACTTAATGGCAGCTGCAGAAGTCTTTATTAGTCACATAAGGGAACATCCCCAGGTTTCAGGGATCAGGACCTGGCTACCTTTGGGAGCTGCTACTCAGACTACCAGCTGCCCCAGTAGGTTGTGCTCGGAGTGTACCTTGCCCCACACCACCTAGGGCCTTTGCACACCTGTACTGTGGCATTTACCACAGACTCATCGTGGAATCCCGCCTGTATTTACATGTCTCTCCTCCATTAGTTCTGAACACCCTGATACTAGAAGTTCGTTATCTATTTCCTGAAAACAGCATTATGGCTTGTCCAGAGCAGGTTCTGAATGAATGATTGAATAAATCCTTTCACTGGAGCAAATGTAATGCAAGTTGAAGGCACAAGGCCCAAGGGAACCTGGAACCAAGGACTCTGAGACAGCATGGGGTTAATGCAAAGACCCTAAATTGCAGTCCCAAATCTCTAAGCCCCTTCCGCTGCCTTCATACCGGGAGAGCTGCCCAAGCACATCCTATCTCCTGGGGCCTATTTTTAAAATCCCTCAGTACTAGCAAGCAACGTTATGGCTATAAATAGAAGCCATGGATTTTATGATCAGAGAAAATGAGTCCATCATATTAAAAAAACACACATATGCTATTTATAGCCCAAGGATTTCCACAGCCAAGTATCCTCCCTGAGAACCCCTGGCTGATTTTCCTCTCTGCCGTACAAGGCTCATGAAAATGCGACAGGCGAGGGGAAAGTATGTCATTCTAAATTGCATTTATTTTTGAAAACCCACTTTCCAAGGGAGGGGCTCATGCAAAATGTATGAAACCGACAGCAGTCTTTTAGAAGAAAAGAATCACATTGCTGGCTGTGGAGTCGCTCAGGATTCCGAGGGACTGACAATGGGGGGGACAATGAAAGCCGTGTAAAGCACATCAGGCAGGCCAGAACACCCAGAACCCCCGAGCCTCTCGGAAACACTGACAACAGCCTCCCCACACTGAGCACTTCCTGTACACACAACACTCTAAGAACTTAACCACATCATTTCCTTTTATCATTCAACAGAGCATGACATGTGGGTACTATTATCATTGACCCCATATTACAGGTGGGTATACTGAGGCCCGGTGAGGCCAAGGAACTTGCCTGAGGTCCAGGGAGACCTGGAATTGGAGAGAGAGCCAGCATGTGTAAGCACTGACTTGGGTTCTAGCACCAGGGTTTCAGAGCATAGGGAGAAGGGGGGATGAGGAGGCTCGGGTCATGCCTGCTGCTTGTCTTTTGAGGTCTCTGTAACCAACTCTGTCTGACTCCTGCTGCAGACCTCCTCTTTCTGTTTCTAGCCTCTCCTTCCTCTCTTCTCATGGACAGAACCCATCCTAGCACTGGAAGCTGCCACCTTACAGTCAGAGGTCCTTTTTACTGTATTTGCCAGCAGGCCTGGGATGCCTTGACCAATCAGGACAGCGGGTGGCCACAGACCACCAGGGCCATCCCACCAGAATCACTGTGCAGGCTTGTTCTGGCCCCAGCAGGTGGCTTCTCTTTCTCCTCCCTAAGTCTGTCCCCATTTCTACACCCCGACACCCTGCCTCCTCCACAGAGGGCTTCCCTGATTACTCTGGTGCTTACCACTTTCTGTCATCCGGCCCCCTGTCTCCCTAGAGGGCCAGGCTATTAACATGGCTCAAATCCTAAGACCCTAAATATCCTTGGGAACAGCAGCAGATGCTGCAGGGATCAGCTGTTGGCACCCAGAAGTATGGGCATGAACAGTTGCAGAGCTGAAGCTGGGGGAATCCGAGCTCAAGCCTCAGATATGATGGGGAAAAACAGGTCCAGCACATGGTAACGTGTTTCTCTGGCCAACAGTGGGGCCAGTGGGGCAGTGCTCCACTTTCCTGAGACTGAGCATCATGGGGGGTGGATGACCCAATCATGATGATGGACAGGCTTGGCCTGCTCTCTCTTTTTTTAAAATTTAAATTCTGTTAGTCAACATATAGTACATCATCAGTTTCAGAGGTGCTGTTCAATGATTCATCAGTTGTGTATAATACCCAGTGCTCCTCACATCACATGCCCTCCATAATGCCAGTCATCCAGTTACCCAGTCTCCCAACCCATATCCCCTCCAGCAACCCTCAGTTTGTTTCCCAGAGTCAAGAGTCTCTCATGGTTTGTCTCCTTCTCTGATTTCTTCCCATTCAGTTTCCCTCCCTACCCCTGTGGTCCTCTGTGCTATTTCTTATGTTCCGCATGAGTGAAACCATATGATAATTATCTTTCTCTGATTGACTTATTTCACTGAGCATAATTCCCTCTAATTCCACTCATTATGATGAAAACGTTAGGTATTCATCCTTTCTGATGGCTGAGTAATATTCCACTTTATAGGTAAAGCACATAGGCCTGTTTTCTTTTAACTTTCTCTTTAGTAACATGGGCATAGAAAACACAAGTTGGTGATTCCTGCCTAGTAACATCCCCTCTCTCTTTTCTGCCCTTGCACTTCTCCAGGCCACTACAACAGGACATCAGCAACAGGCTCCTGATTTGTCTCCTTTGCTGCCCCTTCCTTCCCCACTCCCGTTCATTCTACACTCTTCCACTAGAAAGATCTTCCAAAAGTTAAAATTGGACGATGCTGCCCTAAGGCCCACCCACCTTCCCACGAAGCTTCCTCCTGGTCCTCTAAGTGGATCACAAACCCCTTATGTCATTTTGTAAGGTCCCTTCTTCAAGCTCTCCTCCTCCTTCTTGTCTACAAGGGTTTCCCCTCCCCCTTGAGCAAGCTACTTCCTGCTTTCTGAAAATGAATGCTACCCTGAAGCCCTAAAGTCTTTGCTCAAGCTTATGAGAGCTTCTTGGGGGAAAGAGACTTATCATCTCCTTATTCCTTAATCTATGAGATGCTTAACACCTATCAGGGAAAATGAATGGATAGATAGATCATATTATTTTCTTCTTCTGGAACCCACCTGTTACCTGATAATCCTTCAGACCTTCCTTACCCTCAGCCTCACCTCTTTTGTAAAGCCTTCCCTGGACCTCACCCCCAAGCTACGTCAGGTATAGTTTTATCAAGCCTTCTGGGAGCCCAGGTACAGCAGCATAATATATTCTCTCTGTATGTCTGTTCTTCTTCTAGATTGTCCTCCCCAAGGATAGAAATCATGTTTTATATGTGAGCGTGTCCCAAGGGCGTAGCATGAGGCCCTAAACTTTAATGACTGAATGAACCCAATAACTGTCTGATCAAATGAATGAGTGAAAAAGCCCCATGACATTTCCCCATGCTCATTTGGGGAATTAAGGGGAAGAACTGGGGGCACATCCTGGTGATCAGGGTCCCAGTTCTCTGTTCTTTTCTGATGCTTCTTAGTTCAGGTAAGAAGCCTGGGGATTTCACTAAGCTTAGAATTTTTTTCCGAGGCTCTGGAGTGCCACAAAGCACACCCAGTAAATAGGAGTCATCCCAAAGTAACCAAACCAGAACGTGTTCATCTATGATGCCAAACTCAATCTCTAATCCATGGTTTCCTCTCTGGAAGAAAGGCACCCAGAGCATTGCTAATTTAACCTTGTATCCTGAATGACTGGTCACAAAACAGGCAACAGTGATTTGGGATGTGGGCCTTCAGCAGCATGGAAGATGAGAGCATATTTCAGAGCTGGGAGCAGTCTGGGGCAGGGGGGAGAGCAGTAGAGAGGAGCTTGAATTATATTCCAAGCCTGTTGCTAATTTACTATGTGACCTTGAACACATTGCATGGTCTCTCTGGGTCTTGGCTCCCATCTCTGTAAAACGAGGGAACCAGAATATATTTTCTCTAAGGCTTGTGCCAGTTCTCAGGTTCTATGGCTTTATATCTGAAGAACTCATTTGGAAAGACATGAAGGACTCAGAGGTTAACAACGAAGAGAGAACTTTTCCAATAAAGTGCTAAGTATTAGGTATACTTTCCAAGTGTTCAACAATCAACAGCATATGGAATGAAAATAATAAGAAAAGCAAAAAAACTCGTAAGGTTTTCTGGAAGTAAACCTACTAGAGTCAATGTAGAGTAAATTTACTTACAAGTAATATCCCAGCCATAGACCACCCTTTATCTACAGATCCCCAGGAACCTTCTGCTTCTACTGCTCCCTATCCTTTCCTCTACTGTAAAAACTCTCCCTCGCAGTTTGTTTTTTATTTTATTTTATTTTTAAGATTTTATTTATTTATCAGAGATCACAAGTAGGCAGATAAGCAGGCAGAGAAAGAGGAGGAAGCAGGCTCCCTGCCTAGCAGAGAGCCCGATCAGGGCTCGATCCAAGGGCCCTGAGACCATGACCTGGGCCGAAGGCAGAAGCTTTAACCCACTGAGCCACCTAGGCAACCCCTGCAGTTCATTTTTAGAGGAGATGGGGAGGGAGAGGCACATGCTTGGCTCACTCTATCTCAGGAGTTCAGCCCCAAATCTAGTCCATAGTAGGTGTGCAAGAAACACAGTTTGAGGAAACGAAAGTGGAACTCACAATCATCAGTTTCATTAACAATGAAATTCAATTACAGTTCTTCCCAATTGCCTGAGCATAAAGGAGACATCTTTTAGCCACTGCACTGATATTCCATGGTTCTGCACCTTTAACATGAAAGGATAAGCTTGATAATATTCCCTTTACGTGTGGGGTTTAAAATTTCCAAGTGCTTTTAGATTCACTATTAACAAACAGTGAAATAATTACTGGTACTTTTGTAGAGTTTTATGGTTTATGTAAGACATTTGCAACCACTTTCATGTGCTGTAGGTTATCTCCATTGTGCAGGTGAGGAAACCAAGGCTCAGAGAGGAAAAGTGACCGGCCCAAGTTCTCACAGTTGGTCAGGGGCTGAGCCGGGCTACATTTCGGGAGGGAGAAGGCCTTCCCTCAACACTGCAGGCTGAAGTGCACCTAGATCCCCTTCTTTGACTCCTCCCCAACCTACTCTGTTGCTGCCACCAAAAGCAAACTAGGAAAATACGAAAATTCATGGGTTTGCTTCCATTTTGCTCTTTTTCTTCTAAACGCTTTTCTGTTATCTCTTTAAGGAAGTGAGCCCCTTATCAGACTTGCAAAGGGCTTTCATGTAGATTTATTTAATTTTTGTGAGAAGTCTGAGGCAAGCCTACCGTCCCCATTTCACAGGTGAAAGAACTGAGACTTACATAAATCTCTTGCCCAAGGTCACCTGCAAGTCAAAGACAGCCAACAAATCTTGTGGCCTTCTTGGGATTCCATTCTACAGAGCTGACAAAACAGTGGGAAGGAGAAAGAATAAAGCCCCAGCATAAGCCCCACGCAGACCATTTTTCTTCTCCAAAACAAAGTGAGGTGAATCTGTCTTATCAGGGAACAGCAATATAGGTCAACAATTTCAATTTACACAGCTAGCAGTGGCTCTCTGCTTTTGAAAGATGTAGTTCCATTAAAAGCATTTAACTTAATGCTACACAGTGTGGTAAAATACTCATTTTGCAAATTCCTTTATAATCATTCATCTTCACTGCTCCCATTTTAAAGAATTTTCCCTGTAAGTTACATTAACTTTTAATTAGCATCCTCTTGGAGTTTTACAACTTTGAATATTTCCTAGGAAGCCAAAAAGAAAGGGAAAGAAAGACACAAAATATAATTCAGTAGGAAATGCAAATTGGGTTTTTACCAACATGCGTAACTGCTTGGTTGGGGTGAGTTGGCTTGGAAAGGAATCCATTTCAGAACAAGGAGCATCTGTTGAGAGTGTGGCACTGGGCATGGGGAAGGGGTTGACAGAAAGATGGATACCGTGGTTTTTTTGCTTCAAGGAGTGGGACAACTGCCAGGGACATGGGTCCAGCCACCACTAAGTTGAGTGTGAACCCCACTGAGCAGGTTCTCCAACAGTCCCTTCCCAGCCTCTTTTTAGATTCAAGTCCAGATTTTTTTCCCCATTTGTAACTTCCTATTTGTGTGTGTGTCAAAGAGAAAAGATATCTCTTCCCTCATGTGTCTTAATAATAAATCCCACCACAATAATGCTGTTACTTCTAACAAGGGCAACAAACATTTGCGTTGTGCTTTAAAGTTTGCAAAAACACTTTCCCTCTCAATGTGCCCTAAAACCACAGAATCAGAAGTATTTAAATCAGGCAATCTTTTTGAGTTGAAAATATTTATGTTCAATTTCCTACAACTAGCAAATTTGAGAGACTACCTCTTGCAGATATTGTTAAGAAACCCCTGGCGAGCCATTTCCCGCTGTGCCAAAATGCATGCTGACACCCTTCAAGTATTAAAAAAAGCAAGCAAAACATTTCAACTATTTTAACTATGTGAAACAAACCAGTGGGGAATGCACATGACTTTGCAGAAACAAAGAACATTATTCAGCAAAAAGCACATGCATTCTGCATAAGGCTATAAAATAATTTTTTCTTAGAGCATATTTTTAGACCATTGAACTGCAAGAATGCTGATTTCTTTCTGAAACAAACTGGTTATCAAGAATTACTGAAACTTTAAAAAATAGCAACTAATCTAAATTCCTTGTCTGACAAGCATCAAAGAAAATTACATACTCATAACCATAAGAGGGATAGGCTATATGATTCTCAAATATATTGAAACTGTAAATCACATAAAAACTAATAATTTCACTCAGTTAAGTTTTTGCTTGGAACACCAGGTATTTTTTTTAAAGATTTGTTTATTTATTTATTTATTTATTTGGCAGACAGAGATCACAAGTAGGCAGAGAGGAGAAAGCAGGCTCCCTGCTGAGCAGAGAGCCCAATGCGGGGCTCGATGCCAGCACCCTGCAATCATGACCTGAGCTGAAGGCAGAGGCTTTAACCCACTGAGCCACCCAGGCACCTCATACACCAGGTACTTTTTTTAAAAGATTTTATTTATTTATTTGACAGAGAGAGAGATCACAAGTAGGCAGGGAGGCTGGCAGAGAGAGAGGGGGAAGCAGGCGCTCCGCAGAGCTGAGAGCCCGATGTGGGGCTCGATCCCAGGACCCTGGGATCATGACCTGAGCCGAAGGCAGAGGCTTTAACCCACTGAGCCACCCAGGCGCCCCACACCAGGTATTTTTATATCAGTCCTTAATTCATGGACTCAGGAAGCCATTGGCTAGTGTCAAAGTGGAAATGCAGAGGGGCCCTTGATGTGAGCCCGCTGTCTATGGTCCTGAACCACCCATCAACTCACCTTAGGGTCCGGTTGCTTTGCCTCACACTAGGGGGGCTAAAATCAGAGTCAGGATTTAGAAACCCTGTTCTCATTCTAAACTGTATGACTAATTGAGTGATAAGAGACAGATTATTCCCTTGTTCTGTCTCAACTTTGATTTCTTCCAATGTAAGATGAGCAGGTTGAACGAGAGGACCCTAAGCACCAATATTCTAGGATCTGGTGACTTCAAACATTTTGCCAAAAATCGCCAGCATATTTGAACAAGCTGCAGGGCTCTTGATGATTGAGTAAAATGTTATTAAGGGTCATTTCTTATACTCCAGGGACTATATTAGGCACTAAATATACAATGGTATATAATTTAGAACCTTTTTGATTGATATAGAGATAAAACACACAGGCTTCTGCGAAGAATGGATAATAATGATGGGGCAACTTGTAGGAGTACAGCTGGGACTAAGGAACAATTAGAATGAGGATCTGTGACACTCAGTTCTTCTTTCTTTATTCTTTTTTCTTTATTCCAAAATGAATTATTCTATTCAGAATGTGTGTGGTAGACAGAGTCTGAGGTGACCCTCAGCTATCAGCTCCCTAACATTCATAACCTTGTGTAAACTCCCCATTCCTCCTTGAATGTGGGCATGATCTGTGACTTGCTTCTCACCAGCAGAATATGGCAAAGGTAATGAGATATCTCTTCTGTGGTTATGTTACATAAGACTGTAGCATCCTTCTCATTAGCGCATTTTCCCTTGCTGTATTGGATGACACCAATGGACATGATGGGGAGGCTTATGCGACAAGGAACTGAAAGCAACCTCAAGCCAGTAACCAAGTAGGATCTAAAGATGGCCTCAGTCCAACAATGTCCAACAAACTAAGACCCTCAGTCCTGCAGGCTACAAGGATCTGAATTTTGCCAACAACCATGTAAATGTGGAAGGAGATCCTTCCCATTTGAACCTTGAGATGAGAGTGGAGCACCAGATGACACCTCAGTTCTAGCCTTCAGGTGAGATCCTGCCCAGACTCATGACCACAGGAATTGTGAGATAATAAATGTGTGTTGTTTTAAACCACTAGGTTAGAATTTTGTTATGCAATAGACTAATAATACAAGGAGCATGGCCCTTAAAATCCCCGGACTCATCTCTCAAACTTTGGAACCTCGGTGGATCTGAAGATCACACGTTCTCCTCTCATGTTCAAAAATCCCAAGGAAGGGCTCTGATTGGCCCAGCTTGTATGAAGCTTCCGTCTTACTAATCACTGTGGCCAAGGAGGTTGGCATCAGCAAAACAATAGTAGCTGCATTCTAACTAACTGAATTAAATAGATATTTTCCACAGTAAGAGGAAGTGCAATTATGCATAGGCAGAATTGTAGCTATCCATGGCAAAGTTGAACAGTGTAAATACATTCTTTGCCCATAATCTGGAGGCAGATATAGATGAGTTAATAGCCTATGACCTTGCAATAATTTGTGTACTGCACTATAGGAAGTACAGGTCAAAGAGGGACCTTTAACACAGACTTTGTGAGTCAGGAAAGAATTTCCAGGGAAAATGATACCTATGAAAGAACCTAAAAACTGATTAGGAGTGATACAAGTAATTAAAGGATAGGTAAGAATGTCTAAGGCACAAGGAATAGGATGTGGAAAATCCCAGGAACTAGAGAAAGAATGAAGTGTTTGGTGAACTCCAAGTATTTTTAATGCAGTCAGATCATAGCATAGAGGATGTGAGAAAAATACCAAGAGAGAAGCTGAAGAAATTTGTCAGCATTGGGACATAATTACTTTGTATTGGTCAGGATTCTTACTGACAAATCATAGACTCCACTCCATTAGTTAAGCCCACAGGGGTAAGACACCATGCAGTGAGCAACTATGCAGTCATGACTAATACTAAACACACCAGAGCACCCACCACTTTGCACCAATCGTCCTGGGCAGGATACTGCTCCAGATTCCCCCACTGTTGCACCTGACAAAGACCATCTCCTGGGTTATGATTGGTATTTCTGCCTCGTAGAACACTTCCATATCCAATTCTCCCAGGAGGGATCTGGTTGGAAGAACCCAAGTCACATGCCTCGTGGCAATGTGACTGTTAATGTTATTTTTCACTCAGCTGTGGGAATGCGGGAATCAAGTGTGGGAACTCTCAAAGAGTAGTCAGGTTTTTCAAAAGATATTAGATGTACATGAATGACAGCTATTCAGGACAGGCCTCTTGAGCCTATCAAGGGATTTTGCCATTGTCTTGAAGGATGTTGTTGAAGAGGTTTCAGTAGGGGAATGGTATGGTTGTCATAGTTTAGCAGGTTCACTTGGGCTGCAGGGTGGAGGATGGATTGGAGACAGAGAGGTCAAGTAGGAGCCTACTGAAGGCACCCAGGTGAGAAAGTCTGAATGTCTCAACTAAAGCTAGTGCAGTGGCAATGGAGAGAAGGACATCTTTAGGCATGTCCTAGAAAGCACACAGAGAGGTGCTTTCTCTCATGTAAATGAAAATAATAAATTACTTTGCCTTTTCTGGCCTCCATCTTAGCAACTCTTGAGGCTCTTTCTCTTTACATAGGGTCAAATTTGGATTTTTTTTTGAGAGAGAGTAGGGGGAACATAGAGAGTGGGAGAGAGAATCCCAAGTAGACTCCCCGTGAGGAGCCTGACCCCAGGCTCAGTCTCAGGACCTTGAGATCATGACCTTAGCTGAAATCAAGAGTCAGATGCTTAACCAACTAAGCCACCCAGCTGCCCCACAGATTTGGATTTTTAAATATATTTTCCCAAAGAAACAATATTACAAGGGGTTGGCTATCTGGGGAATTAAATTATCATTTGTAACACCACTTCTCTGATAAATGGCTTCCAAATATCTATTCAGCATGGAATCTTTCTTTCAATGAAATCTAATATAAAGTAGAAGACAGTGGCTATTCAGCTACATGGAAGGGGGCTTTGGGTCCAGAATTCTTTCCTCATGTCTCCCCAAAACTTTAGCCCCAGGAATCTCTGCAGAACCCTGGATTGCATGGTTCACATTTTAAGGCCACGTGCCCCTTGAAAGTGTACCTTAAGAGTCCACCAAACAGCTAACACAGAAGAATGGTATGCACCAGAATACTATGTCTGCTGTTATCAATGCTAGAGGAATTCTCTGGGGGGAGAAAGGAAATGGAAGGGTGGAGCTCCCAGAGATGGTTTCTTGGAGGAAGGTGTGGCTGCAGTGGAACCTCCAAGGCCAATAAAGATTTGGTGAGGAGAAGGAAGGGACATAAGAACAAACTTGGAGATTGGGTGCCATTTTAGTAGCAACTATAATTGGATGGTTGGCGTGATGGGCAAACTCAAAGATGCCCCTGGTAGCCCAGCCCCCTGGTCTTCACACCCTAGAATAATCCCCTCTTCTTGAGTGAGTGTGGGCAGGACCTCTGACTTTCTTTTAACCAGCAGAATACAGCAAAGGTAACAGGGTGTCACTTCTCTGATTAGGTCACCTAACATTGTGGTTTCTGTCCTTCTGGTCATCTCTCTCTAATGCTTTCTTCACCTGTACATATTGATGAAGCAAGTTGCAATGCTGGAGAGGTCCATGGGGCAAGGAACTGATAGGCAGCCTGAAAGTGAGCCTCTCAGTCCATCTTCCCACAAGGAACTAAACTCTGCCAACAACAATGGGCAGGAAAGCCTGGTGCAGATACTGTCCCCAACTGAGACTTCAGATGAGCCTCCAGCCCTGGCTGATACATTGATTACAGCTTTGTGAGACACTATGAAGCAGAGGGTCCAGCTAGACCATGCCCATACTTCTGAGTCACAGTAACTGTCAAATAATAAATGTGTTCTCTTTTAAGTCCTTGAGTGATGTGGTAATTTGTTATGAAGCAGTAGATAACTGGAGGCTTGAGGTTTGCTCTTCACATCTCTGACCTTGACTTTCTCCTCTGTGAGAGCAGGTAGCGCATGAACCACCTCTCACTCAACCTTGGTAGAAGGACTGAATAAAATAAGACGTGGAGTGCCAGGATTCTACAAGGCTCATGGTAGGTGTTCAGTAAATGGTAACTGCTACCAATGGCATCACCATCAACCATGCGTAAAGGAGAAATAACGCCCAACAAACTTTTCCAAGCTATGCATA
This sequence comes from Taxidea taxus jeffersonii, assembly GCA_003697995.1. NCBI lineage: Eukaryota > Metazoa > Chordata > Mammalia > Carnivora > Mustelidae > Taxidea > Taxidea taxus. Next base: position 17,631 of record RCUC01121191.1, read on the forward strand.
TTTGTCACATGGCAGAAGAATTAATATGCAGGTCCTTATGAGCTGCTCCCGGTAATTTATCTCCAGAATGAGGGCAAAGAAAATAAGTAAATAAAATAAAATAAAAAGACCAAAATAAAGTCTCTAGATGCCTTAAACCCCTCAGCTCCTTGGGTTGGCCTTGACTGTACATGCTTCTCAAAAACAATGCACCAAAGGAATTCCTGGTCCAGGACTATGGCTGGATTTATAATACTTATTAGTTTATCTTGTGACGGGGGTGGTAGGGGGAGAAGGGCAACATGGCGCTAGTTTTTTGAGGCAGCCTTTCCCAAGTTGCTGTAAAAAACATAAGCTTGCATTTTCTTTATCACTCTTCCATCATACTTAACCCCCACTGCAGACTATAACCTTTGGCTATTAGTTACTCTCTAGTTGTAATACTTAAAATTAAGAGGGTAAACATATTCTGTACTGCTTTGCCAGGAAAGCTTGGCTGATGCAACAAATTTTTTAACTCCGTAGGACAGATTTTGCTGTATTAGTGCTTTATCTTTTCTGTTGTGCTGCCTTCCCCGGGGAGGAATATTATCTCAAAGTCATCACGAAAGACCCATCACCGCCTGCTGCTTTCTGCGTGACCACTTACGTCTCTCTTCTCCTATAACTTCCCCACCCGTTTGAGTAAGCACACCCACACTCACACACCCAGAGGTTGCCACTCACTTCTAAGGTGGCAACAATGTGACTGGGGAATGGGGAACTCATAATCCTTTGTACTGACTACACGTCCATCTACCTTTTCTATCCTACCCAAACAAGCGGCAGGGGTGCTCTGATCACCTAAGAGCAGCTAGAGTGACCCTTGAGAGGACCTGAGAAAACGGGGAAGCTAACAGAGAGGTACCCCCTGCACTTGTATATTCCATGATCTCTAAAAACCTAATGGATTACAATGTTGTTTTTTTTTTTGTTTTTTTGTTTTTTTTTGTCAGAGAGAGAGAGAGCAGGAGCGAGCATAGGCAGACAGAGAGGCAGGCAGAGGCTGAGGGAGAAGCAGGCTCCCCGCCAAGCAAGGAGCCCGATGTGGGACTCGATCCCAGGACGCTAGGATCATGACCTGAGCCGAAGGCAGCCGCTTAACCAACTGAGCCACCCAGGCGTCCTGGATTACAATGTTTTAACAAGGCTACTGATACTTTGACCTTAATGGTTTAGAGAAAACAAACAGGATGGGGGAAGGACTTTTCTTCCTTTGTTCCAAAGTATGGACAGTGACTAAGTGTGTGGAGTGGGTAGGAGTCTGAAAATAACAGTAGTTTAAAATAATAGCTGTTTGGAAGGCAACAAGGTAAGTCTTTCAGCCACTGAGCCTCTTGTTACTCTGAAAAGGGAGAAATTCCTTCTTGAAAGTTCTGCATTTATGCTCACTGATGTGACAGAGCGCATTGCATTTTCTTAGTTTTAGTCTCTGCCTGGTCAGATAGAAATATATGTTATGGTTACTTTTAAGTTAATGACTTCTAACAGTTTGAAATATTCATCAGCCAAGGTTAGATTTTTGGAGATTAAAATAGCCTTGGGCTTTTGGGGGGATGCTGCTTCTTCATCTGTAAAATGGGGATAATGATAGGGACTTGCAGTGTTTCTGTGGATTTTAGGTGGGAATAAAGCACGTGAAAGCATCTGAAGCAGAGCCAGGTCCAATTATGCTTGCAGGGATGACCGTGACGATGACTATAATGAAGGCATTATCTCAGAGACTTGTATATCTAGAGATCCCTATTTAAAGTTTTCTTAACTCAATGAAACATCTTTGGGAATTTTCCTGGGTGACTTATTAATACAATTCTGCCCTCCCCCAGCAATTCCACATCCATGGTACCTTTTCATAAGCAACCCAAAGCCCCTCCCTCTTTGTTCATTTATTTGTTTAGAGGAATCAAGGGCAAGGAAACCAGCTTCCTCAAACTGGGCTTGCTTCTCCACAGAGCCTCACAAGACAAATCAGGCTCTGGCTGATTTGTTGGATCAAATGAAAGTCTTAACAAGGACCCTGATCGGAAAGACAAGGTGCGGAAACGTTTGTCTTCTTTGCAGCCAAGAGCCTCATTCCTGACAGGCGACTGGGGTGACAGTGTGACAGTCTGTTTAGCTTTAGCAGATGACACGGTTAACGGCTGTGTGTGGTCGGGGGCAGGTTCGAGACGGTCTCTGACCGTAGATCAGTTCTGCCACACATTATCTCTTAATTACCATGGCTTCGCTATCATCGGAGCATAGCTGTCAAGTTTTTAGAACAATTAACATTATAGATAGTTGAGACTAAGGCAGAATGAGTGACTTCAAAAACCTTTGCATTTTTAGTAATTTCAGGGAAATATCTGTTTTATGGGAAGATCTCGGCAGAACTGAATCACTACATTAATATTAATCTTTGGAATAAGGTCATGTGTACTTGGATGTACACAGAGTGATTAATTTAATAATACTTGCCAAGTTTTACCTTGGGAGCTGAAACCAAGCATGCTGACGCCAGGTGATTATCAATAGAATATCTAAGAATCATTCCATTTGTAATTAACTGGGGACCAGGCTAGTATTCCCTTGCCCCCTTGCAAGTTGTTAAAATACACACACACACACACACACACACACACACACACACACACAGAGCAATTAACTCTCATTTAAGAATTCAACACCATCTAAGCTATGTCTGAGAAAGATGGCAAAAATAGAGCCCAGAGAAGGGTTAGGCGCTCTGTGGTCTGGATGAGAGCCTGAGACCAGGGGTGTGAGCACGGACATTAGAGGATCCATATCGCACACTGCAAATGGGACTGGAAAACCACGGAGTAATGGGCTTTGGGGATCCCCCGAAGGCATGGAACATTTAGAACATTTCACAGGATGCTGCCTTGTTTACTCCAGGTGGAAGTCCCTTGCATTCTGCATGATCTTCTTAAATGCTGCATAAACACAGAGCAACACCAAGATTTCCCCTAGCTGGAGAGCTAGCATAACTTTGGTTGAAATAGGCTTTGAGCATGATTAAGTAGCTGAGGACAGATGCGTCAGGGTCTGAATAACATCCGAATGCTTCTCAGGAGAAAAGCTTTCAGGGGTGTCTGTCAGCAGGGGAATCCTGCCAAGGGCAACCTGCAACCAAATACCTTGATTATCTGTCACTTGGAGACAAAAGCAGCAACAAGAAAAATAGGAAATGTAAAAATGTAAAATGGGCTTGTCACTGCTGTCATTATACTCTGATAGGGGAAAGGAAGAAAAGCTCCAAGCAATGATGGCTTCAGGGAAAGCAGTACTTGGAATTCACCATGGCACGAGCTGGACCCAGCCACTTAGGATCGGGGACACGGTCCTCCATTCAGGCATTCAGAAGAGTATTTAATCAATTTGGCCTTGCCGGTGCTGTTCATCAGGGGATGCTCTCCTTTTCGGGCTGGAAAATCTTTGCTTCTGCTCGAAGGCTGTGGACTACTGCATGGGAACATGTCCCTTTGTTTCCATTGTAGTGTTTGCAAGACAGTCTGGGGTGGGGACACAGAACCTGTTTGCATCCAGTCTGCTGAGGAAGAAAAGATGGAGAAATGGTCACTGACTTTCATTTTTCTGGGAAGAGACCGTTTTGCTTTTCTTTGCAATGCTGCTTGGAAAGAAAGCACATTTCTGTTAATAGCACTGAGCAGCGATGTTGTCCTGCTGGATAAATGCACCTGGCTGAGTTAAGTCTCTGGCTGCCTTTGGGATGTGACAGGTTCTCCTCTCACTCTGGCTGAGCTAGCTGGGGCCTCAGCCACCAGCTCTTCAAGGTCTGGTGCTGAGTTTGCTGAATGACATCCCCAGAGACCCCGACAGAAGGCTAATGCAGCTAAGTTAGCTTATACCGCAGCTAACCCCTTCGTTTAACACGGTAATGAGAGCCTCGTGGCATGCTGGTGGCCCGGAAACGATCCTCCCAGTGATTCATCAATGAACTGGCACGTGAGTGCGTCTCTCCTAGCGGGAGAGGCTTGGGTGTAAAAAGGTTTTCCGCACACGTTCACCCTTGGGACTGCCTGAATTTGCACATCGTCTATCATGGATGAAACGGGCTGAGAAAGCTGTCACTCTCTTTGACAGGCTTCGGTCTGGTGATGGAGACCTTACCCCGTGCAGCCCTACTGAGGCTGCTCAGTAGCGGGATGGCTTATCCATGGTTGTGGCTGTTGGGATCGGCTGGCAACGAGGAAGTTTGAATGAGTAACTGAGTCATTTGAGTCGTTAAGCGTCTCTTACTGTCTTACCACAACTGGACTCTTACCCTTTCAAAGGGACTTTAAAGGTCACATGGGCACTTTGCAACGTCGCCGCTTAACAGGTCTCAGCTTTTGCTTGAAGACTGCAAGAGATGGGGAGCTCACCACCTAATGAGGCAGTCCTTGGGGGACTGGGGTTGCTCTAATTCAGGGGTTGGCAAACCATTCTGCACTAAATCCGTTAGGCTTAGTAGGCCATTCGGTCTCGGCAGCAAATAGTCGACTCTGCTCTTCTGGCGTGAGAGCACCGTGGGCAAGACATGAAGGAACGGGCAGGCAACGGTCCCCCAGAACCTGGGTGACAGAAGTAATCAGCTGGCAGATTTCACGGATGGTTGCTCTTCTAAGTGCGGTGCTCCCTGGTGGTCTAAATCAACCTTGTGGGGCCACACCTAAGAGTGGATGAAACCAGCTCCAATAAGGAATCCCTTCAGCTTCCAGAAGTTGGTGATACCTTCTTCACAAGTTATCTGTTTCCTTGTCTCTAGTTGTCTCGTCTGTCCTCAGGGATCCTGAGCAAGTGTCTTCCCCCTTCTGAGTAGGGTGGCTTCGATTATCTCATTTTCATAACCACTCTAATATGGGTGTTGCAAAGGTAGAGTTCAGACTCCAAAGCCTCCTATCTACACAGAAATGATGCTAGAGACCTTTTGGTTTCATTTTATCTGTCCTTTGTGTTATGTGCCCCCCCCACCCCAAAACACACACAAAGGCCCTGTCTCTCCCCCAGGCTGCCATGTTCACAGAATGCAGATGATTCTGATCACCCCCCTTGCTGACCAGGGGGTTGGCGTTTTCTTCCTTTGAGGCTGGAGATGCTAACACAGTCAGGCGATGTGGATCTTGGGAGGCAGGCATGCTTGGTGAACCGTAGGGAGTCAGGTAAAATTATTAGGGATTCTCAGGATCAGACCACCCAGGAGGAAGGCCCAGGTTCAAGTTGTGGGGTCTGCCAGGTATCAGCGTTGAAGCTGAGGGCCCATTTTGACCAAACTCCCTTATATGTGACAAGGGCTATTGAAACAGGAGTTCTGGGAGGCTCTGGAAAACCACAGAGCGCTGTGAATATCTGGGAAGTCATTCACAAGCAGAGATACCCGTTCTTTATTTTTATTTATTTTATTTTTAAAGACTTCATGTATTTATTTGAGAAAGAGAGAGAGAGACAGCATGAGCAGGGGGAGGGGCAGAGGCACAAGCAGAGGGATGGAGTCCCACGTCCCTGAGATCATGACCTGAAGTCAGACACCTAACTGACTGAGCCGCCCATCTGCCCGGATACCCATTTTTAAAAGAGGAGGTATGCTTCTGGCTTTTCCCGAACCATTTCTGAGGAGTTCCTTTCTTCCTCCCTCCCAGACCCTGCTTCCCTCACCCCCACATCAAATGCTTACCGGGCTGGACTACACATGGCTGTTCCCCACGAGTTACAGCGAGGTTTGACTTTTCTCAGCGGGCCTTACGTTTCAGTATCTGGAATGCCCCACAGTTCCCTGTGCGTGGAACATTCCCCTACCCATTGCCTTCCACTGGGCTGACTCCCACTCATCTTGGAAAATCTCTACCAGGAAGTCCTCCCCAACCCCTGAAATCTGGGGAAGGGCCCCTCTTACCACCATGTAGCCCACAGGTGCCACAGCACTGACACCGGGTCCTGCCACACATCCCGCTGGCTGCTGTCTCTCCATGAGACTGTGAGTCACGTGAGGGCAGAGCAGGACTGGAGAGTGCACAGCTGAATGCCTGGAGGCAAGAGGCGGGGTGGGGGGGTGGGGGGGTAGTAAGTGCACAATACCCATTTATCAGATGAAGGAGTGCACAAAGGAATGAATAAGGTGTGGGGAAAAACCTGAGTGGAGGAAGTACTTGGAGGAAGTACCCTATCACTGGGCCAGCAACACCCATGCAGGTCCTGCTGGTCCCAAAGCCCCCGGGAGGGGGTCTGCACGGTGGAGATCTGCAGCTGGGGTATGGGGTGTTCTTGGGCAGGGAGGATCCCGCTTGTCCTCTGGAGGGCCCGTCTTCTGCCTCTTTTTCCCCACATGCATACCAGAAAGGAACAGAGGACAGCAGGGTGGGGAAGGGGCATGAGTTTGGTCCTGTGGGTGAGGCCGCAGGTGGCTCCTATTCTGTCATAGGAATAGGAGGTCGTCTGAGGAGTAGAGAGGCAAGACTCCCTGAATCCAGCTGTTGAAGAGGGGGCAATGGTGAGGTATGAAAGCCTGGGAACCAGGAAGCCTAGGTTCTCGGCCCAGCTCAGCATGGAAGCCCCCGGTGGACTTGGGCAAGTAACCTTGTAGAAGCAGCCCCCGCCCATTATGACAGGTTTCGTATGTCATAGCATCATGTCCTGGGCACTGGGGTGTATTTTGGTGAGCTCTGAGAGGATCAAGAGACAGGCTGCATGCCTTACAGCAAATCCGTGTTCACATTCACGGAGCATCTTAGATGTTAGTACTTAGCTAGGAGTTGTGGGGACAAGCACTCCAGTTTATTTATTTTATTTTTTCTTTTGTTATTTACATTCAATTTATCAACATATAGTGCATTAGTAGTGTCAGAGGTAGAGGGCAGGGATTCATCAGGCTCTTTCCATCTCGTGCCCTCCTTAATGCCGATACCCCAGTCACCCAGCCATCCATTTCCCTCCCCTTCAGTAACCCTCAGTTCGTTTCCTATGGTGCAGAGTCTCTTGCAGTTTATCTCCCTCTCTTATTTCGTCTTGTTTTCTTTTTCCCTCCCTTCCCCTATGCCCCTCTGTTTTGTTTCATAAATTCCACCTATGAGTGAAATCATATAATCGTCTTTCTCTGATCGAGTTACCTCGCTCAGCCTAACACCCTCTAGTTCCATCCAGGTCATTGTAAATGGCAAGATTTCATTTTTTGGTGGCTGAGTAATAGTCCATTGTATATATCCACCATTACTTCTTTATCCACTCATCTGTCAATGTCAATGGACATCTGGGCTCTTACCATAGTTTGGTCATTTGGACATTGTGGCTACAACCACTGGGGTGCACGTGCCCCTTCAGATTCCTGCATTTGTTTCTTTGGCCTGAATACCCAGTAGAGCAATGGCTGGGTCATAGGGTAGCTCTAATTTCAACGTTCTGAGGACCCTCCATACTGTTTTCCAGAATGGCCACACCAGCTCGCATTCCCACCCACAGTGTAGGGAGGTTCCCCTTTCTCCGCATCCTGGCGGGACACCTGTCCTTTCCTGACTTGCTGACCTCAGCCATTCTGACCCGCGTGAGGTGTTCTCATTGCAGTTTGCTTTGTGTGTCCCTGACAAGCTCTCCGGTTACTGAAGATGTGAAGTAACTACAGGAGTATCCGACATACTACAGACAATTGAAAAGGCCCAAATGTGAACCCCAGTCGGCAAGGCCCCAAACGCAGAAACAAGAAGTCACCCTAAGGCACGTTAGAGGGTCCCCAGGGCAAGCTAGGGGACGCGGGAGTTGGGGTGGGGAGGCATCGCCAGGCGCCAGGGAGGGAAGGTGGTGGTGGTTTGATCAGGACAAGGGAGCTGCCCCAACCTCCTGTTTTCAGAAAGTAGGAGGAGCTCAGAGCAGGGAGCTGAGGGACCTGCGCTTCCATGACGAAGAGACAGTCCTTGCTGGACCAGAATGTCTAGGAAGGAGGGAGGGAGACCAAGGAGGGAGGAGACTCCTCCTTCCCTCGCGTCGTCCTCAGGTCCCCATGTACGCCACGTGGGTGGGAGCGTGTCGCACACACCCACGCGCCCACAACCACACTCGCCGCGCTCCCGCCCGGGCCGGACCCATCTCCACGCGCCTGTGGGCGCTGGGCCTCAACCGGCCACCACGCCGCCACCTGCTGCTGCGTCCCCACTGAGGGAGGAGCATCTCTGCGCCTCCCCTATCCGCTCCCGCAGCCTCCCCATCCTCCCCCGCGGGGCTGAGGCCAAGTCTTTCCCGGGGGCCCTCTCCCCAGCACTGAGGGGGAGGCGGGGGGAGGAGCTCCGGCCCCAGCCGCCCGCCCTCCCCTTCTATCCCTCCCCCAGCTCCCCCTCCCCTCCCTTCCCCTCGGTTGCCGCAGCCCGGTTAGTCGCGCGCGTCAGCGTGGGCTCCCCGGAGCGAGTCGCTAGGTAACAGGACTGGCTCCGCAGACCCACGGCCCAGGGAAGCCCGCGCGCGCTGTCAGCAGCTGCGCCGCGGGGCGCGGGCGGGGGCGCACGGACCCTCCCCCGGCGGGGCTGCAGACCCCGACGCGCACGCGGCCCTCTCCCAGGATGCCTTAACCCGCTCTGATCGCCACCGCCCAGGTGCCCCTCCCTCGCAGGGACCCCGACTCCGCCGGCCCTCTCCTCCTCCCCTGCGGGTGAGCACCGCTCTGCGCACGGCCGGGTGGGCGCCCCACCGCCGCGGTCGCCGCCGGTAAGCTGGGCTGGGGGGCCGGAGCTGGGGCAGGGAGTGGGGGACGCGCGCGGAGCCCTGCACCTCCCGCGACCGCCGGCCGGCCATGTGCTAAAGTTTCTGGGGCTCGGCGCCCCGCCTGGCGCGCAGCGCGGGGCTCAGCGGCGCGGTGGGCGGGGCGGCGCGGTCCTGCCCGGCGCCGGCTGCCCCCGGCCCCCGCGGGGGTGCAGCTCTGCGCGCTCTCACGCTCTCTTTCTCTCTTTCCCTCCGCGCTGCCTCCCCGAGGTCCTCCTGCGGAGCCCCTGCGTGGGGCATGAGGAGCCCCGGGGCGCCGCCCGGAGACGACCCGGCTGCGCGCACACCTCGCCAGCGGCGGACGGGGACATGAGCGGCGCGCACGGGGTCCGGCGCCCGGCGGCCAGCCCCAGCCCGCGGCGGCCAGCGGGTCGGCGCTGCCCGGGAGAATGAGGCAGGAGCCCGCGGCAGCCTCCTCCTTCACCACCTTCTCCTCCTCCTCCTCGCCTTCCTTCGGCTCCGGCGCCTGGGCCCCGGCCGGGCTGTGGCTCTGCTGCGTGCCCCGCGCGCCCCCCGCCCGCCTCCGGATGCGCTGCTCGGTAAGCCAGGCCCTCCGCCTCGGGAACAAAGCCCCTTGCCCGGCCAGGAGGCCGCCTCCGAGCCCCCTGCCCGGCCCCCACCGAGAGCCTGGAAGCCTGCGGGGCTCCCGATTGAACCCCTCCATTTCCTATATCCCCAAACCCTGCCTGGGAGGCTAAGCCTCCCGGGCGCCTTCGAGACCCGGGGCTTTCCTCTGCCACTGCCATCGGGGAGGCAGATGCGGGCTTGACCCGCAGGCAGGAGACCTGTTTGGTCCAGATAAGGATATATGCATCTTGGCTCAGACTGGTGTGTGGGGGGAGACTCATTTGTGGAGGGAGACGACTCATATATAGTGACTACGTAATGGGTGTCCAAGCTGTGCTGGGTAGCGTGCCTCACAAACACCCAAGGAAGTAGGTCCCCCATCTTCCATGGCTCAGATTTGGAAACTGAGGCCCAGAGAGGTTGAATGACTTAATCAAGGTCACAAGGCCAGAGTGAAAGAGACCAGGATTGGAAACCAGGGTCTTCTTTCCGCCAAGCTGACCCCTTTGTAACAAACAGGCTTGTCCCACTTCTCCCAACTGCCTCCTTCTGGAATCATTGCATGTGTGTGCAGGCACCTGTGCGGGGGGAGGATCTGCTAGGGGGAAATAAATTGCCCATAGCATGTATTTTTCTTGTGCCTCCCTCCACACTGGCTGCCAAGCCCTCATGTGAATGGTAAGCACAAGATTACTTCTCTTAGTTAAGGGGGGAGGTTAACATGTTCCCCTGGGTGCTCCCTTTCCTGCCATCCTGTTTCTCTCAGGCCTCTTCAGTGATGCAAAGGTCAGAGTTGGGGTCCTCTTCCCAGCCCCTTCTAGGCTCGTCTGCTGGCATGTGCTCAGCCCCGGAAGCCCTGTCCTAAGCCTTTCCGTGAGGTGAGGGCTAATCCAGGCCACCTGCCCCTGGTTGTGTAAGTCTTAGAGACTGTTACTTCGCAAGCACGGGGGTGCTGAGCCCAGAGGGCCCCCATTCAGGAACGGACCCTGTCGGAAACATCATCTTGGCTCATACCTGCCCAACGGTCCCTGTCAGCCCAACTTCACACTTGCTAGCCCAGAAGAAAGGCGGAGGGGGCTTGATGTAGCCATGGGGCCTTCTGTTGGTACCCATTTCTCCAGCTTGCAGCATTTCAAGCAAACTGGTCTGAGTGGCTGGTTTACTTGATCGAGCGTCCAAGTGTTGGGCTTGGCAGTTGTCTCCACGGCGTGTAGAGTGTTGGTATCGATGCAGGGAGAGCCCTTAGCAGGAAGGGCCTCCGTTTTCTGACTCCTGACTGGATGACCTCTCGGTTCCTTTCCAGCTAAATAATCCTGGGATCGGGAGGAGAATGGGTTACTGGCCCGAGCCAGGGTGTGTGCGTTCATTAGACACATACATTTGGACTAACAGCTCTACCCTGAATATGCTGTTGATTTCCAAGAAGAAGACATGGTTGAAGCGGGGCACTGCAAGATTTAGATTCCACACGCAGGAGGGGGAGGCTGAGCAGTGCCCTGGTGGATGGATTATCTATTGGTCTAAAGCATGGTGGCTGTAAAGTGTCCCAAGGTGACAGATTGGGATTATGGGGTTAGGCTTTTCATTGGGAGAAATGACCTTGGCCCCTAGGAACTGATCAAATATATTAATTAGACGTCCAGCTGGCTAGAAATTGGCAAGCTGGTGAGCCTGCCTGTTCCTTCTGGAAAGAATCCATCATAGTTGAATAGGTAGAGCCTGCTCAGCTTAAACAATTAACCATGTAAATAAAGTGGTTTTTAGAAATCCTCCCCCCAATGTTTGCTGGTTTCATTAGTGACAGGTGCAACCCACCTAAGCCGGGACCTAGAGGGAATGTGGCAAAAAGTTGGCCATAAGAATGTTTAGACCCTGACTTGTTCTTTGCCTGTTGCAGCTAAATCCATCAACTTGACCTATGGGCCCTTAATGGGGTTGTCATAGGTCTTTTAAGATGTAGATTAACGAACCTTTTAAAGTGTTACTGAATCCCAAGTGAAATGGGCATGTCTCACCTTTTTCCCAGAAACTAAGCTCCCCGTGGGTTTTGTGACTGCTTGAAATTCACAAAACCAGAGCAAAGCTTTCGTTTTGACAAGCTCGGAGGGTCTGGAAACAGCAAGTGATGCATCTTGTGTAGGCATATTAATCTCCCCACCTCGTGGGTGCTGTGTGCTTCAGCTCGTCATGGCTAACTGGCCGGGTTTGGTATAAAAACAAACGCAGAGAAACAGTCTTTGTTGAGTTACTTTTTGAAAAGGATAATGTAATTATGAAAGGACACTTTTTATGTCATAGATCACACGACTGATATCCAAAGCCAGATTACACAGTAAAACATTACTTCCGTGCCTGATAATTTAGTTTTCAATTCCTCAGCTCTTTCCCTTTCTTTTGCCTCCCTCACCCCGAGCATGAGAATGTGTAATCAAGAATAAATCCTCCCTTTTCAGTTTTGAGTTTGTCTTAAACCCAACCTCTTTTTGGAAGATCTCTAAGGTTGGGCTCCTGGGTACTGCACATATAGTGGCCTCGTGTACAAATACATTTGGGGTGCCTTCGATTTCTTTTGGGAAGACAGGACGGGCTCCTATCACAAAGGCATAAGAACAAGGAGGTGTTACCTTGTTGGCATCCTGTCTCTGAATCGGGAGCCTAGACCGGAAGCCTTGCTTGGAGCCGACATGCCCGGCATCCCGGGAACCTAGGGGGTGACTGGACTTTGTGTAACATTAAGGTTGTGCGAAGGTACGTAAGGGATGTGTCAATGAGAGGAACATCCCCCGAGGCAAGGAAGTGTGGCATTTGTTCCTGACTCTGTTGTTCCTTGGCTCTGGGACTTTGGACAAGTTATTCCTGTTCTCTAGGCGTCAGTGGGTGTACCTGCGGCGAGTGTGCCTGTGTTCCTGTGTCTGTGTGCATGCCTGCACATGTCTGTGTATGTGTGTGTGTTAGAAAAGGTCATCTCTCCAAATCTAAGCGTCAGGAGTCCTCGGCCGGGGATACAGCTAGTTATTAATAGCTCGAGGATGCTCCGTATTGTAAGGTTACGTAACATTTCCAATTAGACATCCATA